>JAEIIL010001456.1:0-17123 GCA_018905715.1 Drosophila lini | reverse complement strand
TCACTGCGTTGCAAACTTCTGACTGAAATTATAATACCCTGCAAGGGTATAATAATAGAGGGTGTCACAGAAGACTATTTTAGTTAATGGTATAAAAATATATGCAAATAAAAGTATTTTGGGATCTCGTGTCCCCTTCTCAACTATTAAAATCTTCTGTCACATCTTAAGTTTACTTTTAAACCCATTTAAGAAACATTTTAATGCAATTATCACACCCCTCAGAGTGCCGCTTCAACATCCATCAAAAGTGCTGCAAGTACGTGGTGTTCAAGTGTCCTGGCAAGGACACGGACTTTGATGCGGATTGTGCCAAAGTGAAGCACGGATGGATCTCCACCACCTATACCACGCCCACTTTCTGCGACGAGTGTGGACTCCTCCTCCATGGAGTCGCCCATCAGGGGGTCAAGTGCGAAAGTGAGTTAGCAACGCAGATAATTGCTTGCAAAAAAATTTATTTTAAAAACTATTAAAGATTGCAACCTGAATGTGCATCACACCTGTCAGGAGATGGTGCCGCCCATGTGCGGTGCAGACATCAGTGAAGTCAGAGGCAAGCTGCTACTTTATGTAGAGCTCAAGGGCAATAACCTGAAGGTGGAGAGTAAGTAGTGAAAAGATTATTTAAATAATTACTAGATTAATTATTATATTTATATACAAAGTCAAGGAAGCAGCTAATCTCATTCCCATGGATACCAATGGCTTCAGTGATCCCTATATTGCTGTCCAAATGCATCCAGATCGTTCGGGACGCACCAAGAAGAAGACCAAGACCATCCAAAAGAATCTCAATCCGGTTTTCAATGAGACCTTAACCTTGTAAGTTAAACCATAAAGAGAAGTTAGAGAAGCTTAAATTTATATATCCTTATTCCTATCCTTATACCTTTAAGATATAAGACCTAAGATATAGTAATTGAAATTAAATTTTTAATTTACAAAAATATTCATTGAAAATATTCAGTTGACATTGGCCAGGCTGTCTTCAATTTCCCTGTCGGTCAGGATACGGAAATTGTGATCTGCCTTGCTAACCACACCGACCTCAATGGTCTCCGACTGCCTGCCATTGCGACGAACATGTGACAGACAGTCAATGGCCAGCTGGATGGCTCTTTCCTGGGACAAATTACTCCTATATTTTTCCTCCAGATACTTAGTCGCCTCCACCGAGTTGGTGCCCACGGCGCAGGCCTTGAAACCGCTGCAGTTGGCACTGGGATCCGTTTTATAGACAGTGGGTCCGGTCTCGTCATCGTAAGCGATCAGAATCATGGAGCAGGCGAGCACACGCACCAGGGAATTCTGGGTGTACACCTGGCAGATGTTGGCCACCCGATGGCAGAGCACATCTACGGGTATCCCGTAGCCGTAGTCGCACCTAAACAAGTAGGCAATTTGCTTGGCCTGCTTCATCTGATACTGAGCATCGCCTGGGGAATACATAATGCTCATTTACAGATATTTTTAACAGTGTAGCTACATACACTTGCGGCCTACCATGCAGCAGCCAATGGATTTACCCAAATGGAACAAGTTTGATGTGCTTTCTGGCACAACGTACTTGCCAAGGCACAATTTTTGGGTGGCCACCACGGCACTGTTGATGGTCTTCAGCGCCACCGCGGTGATGTCCTGCCGTTCGACAGCCTTGAGGGCGTACTCTGTGGTTGGATTAAAGGGTTAAGAGTCTACAAAGGAGCCAATTGGCTAAGACTCACCCACTTGCAGGAGGCGTCCATCTTCCGAGAATCCAGCGTTTAAGTTGCCTGGAAATTTGCAGTCCATAGTTTTTGATTCAAATCCTTTCGAGCAATGAAAATTTTCTGGGTTGAAAATGTCAGGCAAAACCTGAGCCTCCTAAGACCAGATATATATCTCAATATATTTAATTTATTTGTATATTTCCAGTGAACTGCAGCCCCAGGATCGTGAGAAGCGCCTCCTGATCGAGGTCTGGGACTGGGATCGTACCTCTCGCAACGATTTCATGGGCTCCTTTTCGTTCAGCATCGAGGAGCTGCAGAAGGAGCCCATCGATGGTTGGTACAAGTTCCTCTCCCAAGTGGAGGGTGAGCACTACAATATTCCCTGTGTGGATGCCATCAACGATATGGCGCGTCTACGCGATGAAGTTAGGGTAAAAATTGCATTTTTTTAGTTTTTTAATCCTTGAAATAATCTTGAACAATCCCTCAGCACGATCGCCGGCCGAATGACAAGCGTCGCATGGACAACAAGGACATGCCGCATAATATGAGCAAAAGGGACATGATTCGTGCTGCTGACTTTAACTTTGTCAAGGTCATTGGCAAGGGATCCTTTGGCAAAGTCCTGCTGGCCGAGCGCCGCGGCACTGATGAACTATATGCGGTGAAGGTGTTGCGCAAGGATGTCATCATACAAACGGATGACATGGAGCTGCCCATGAATGAGAAGAGGATTTTGGCCCTGTCAGGTCGTCCTCCGTTCTTGGTTTCCATGCATTCGTGTTTCCAGACCATGGATCGTTTATTCTTTGTCATGGAATACTGCAAGGGCGGCGATCTCATGTACCATATGCAGCAATATGGAAGGTTCAAGGAGTCGGTTGCCATGTGAGTGGAAAAAGGATCTAAGATCCTTTAAAATATTTCAAAACTTCCTAAATTATAAATAATAAATGAAAACCTATTTCCTTTCCAGTTTCTATTCCGTGGAGGTGGCCATTGCCTTGTTTTTCCTGCATGAAAGGGATATTATCTATAGGGATTTGAAGCTGGATAATATTCTATTGGATGGTGAGGGTCACGTAAAGCTGGTGGATTTTGGGTTAAGCAAAGAAGGTGTGACCGAACGTCAATCCACGCGCACTTTCTGTGGCACTCCCAGTTACATGGCTCCAGAGGCAAATATCGGAAATCAAATAAATATATAAAAAATTCTTAATAATTTACGACTTATTTCAGATTGTTAGCTATGACCCTTACTCCACCACTGCTGATTGGTGGTCGTATGGAGTCTTGCTCTTTGAATTCATGGCTGGACAGGCTCCCTTTGAGGGCGATGATGAGACCACAATTTTCAGGAATATCAAGGAAAAGAAAGCCGTGTTTCCCAAGCATTTTAGCCAAGAGGCCATGGATATAATCACCAGCGTAAGTATTTATCTATATTAAAAAATATATATAAATATAATTATTTGATTCTTAAAGTTCCTGGCCAAGAAGCCCAACAATCGCTTGGGCGCCGGCCGCTATGCCAGACAGGAGATAACCACGCATCCTTTCTTCCGGAACATCGACTGGGACAAGGCCGAGGCTGGTGAAATGGAGCCACCCATTCGACCCAAGATTGTTAGTTAAACTCTGCTCTAAAAATATAACTTTAATTAGCTAATATTTCCTATAATCAAACAGAAACATCGCAAGGACATTTGCAACTTTGATGAGGTGTTCACCAAGGAGAAAACGGATTTAACTCCCACGGATAAGCTGTTCATGATGAATCTGGACCAGAATGATTTCATAGGATTCTCCTTTATGAATCCCGAGTTTATAACCATTATCTAAAAAGAGGTCTAAAAGAGCTTACAAGGATATTTAAGCTTTAAGTTGAAGTTTTACTGAACTTGTAGTGCGTTGTCCTGTGCTTAAACCTTGATAAAATTGGTGGAAAAGCTTGTAAAGTAATGTGTATATTATTTTGACCAGCTTTTTAGCCTCAATCAGAGAGCTTTTGCTCTCTCTTTTTCAAAACTGACTGCTAGTTAGCATTTAGATAACATGTGAAGCCCAGATAGTAAAAGAAAACAGAGAGAAAACCAGACCAGCAGCTGACTTTCTCCACTCTCTCTCTCTCTCATCTTGGAGGGGAAAAACTGTGGGAAAACTCACCACACGAGAGCACCTGAATTAGTTACGCATACGCCGCGTGTGCACCGCGAAAGGAAACCCTTGACAGGAAGTTTCAAGATTGTTGCTGCCAGGCTAACTAACTAACTAACTAACTAACTTTGGCTCAAATCTAAACTCATCAAGAAGCCCGAATTCACAAGTTATGCTTTTGGGGCCACAAGTTACCCTTAAACCCCGAAAACTTGTTGCTGCTCTCCGCGGGGTTTTAATGAAATTTCAGCCAAGATATTTGCCAAAATCCATTTAGCTACTGCGAGCGTAAAATTGCTTCGAAAATCGCTTTTTGGCACATCACCATCACCCTGCTCGAGCCAAGGAAAGGTGAGCCAAAGGACCGGAAAGCGGATTTCTCGGTTTGGCAAATAGTTTTCCGGTGGCTCGGGAAATATGTCTTTGGCCACATTTTAATAACAAATTCCCCGAGCGTCAGCGGCGAAGAGAAGAATGTCGCCGGATATTTGTGATTTAAGGGGACGCGCTGCCAAAACCATTCCAAGGTGAATGCAATTTTCCTTTCTGTCCTGTGATTTGCTCGGCCTTTAACTGAATTTCCCCCTTGATTCGCAGCTTTGCAGTTTCCTTTTTCGATGGCGCAGCATCCTCTGCACAAAACTGTTTGCACTCTATTAGCGGCAATTTGCGGGTTTACGTGCACTTTTCACGGCTTTTAGACACGTTCCAATGTCTCTTTGGTTGCGAGGATGGCGTTGTGTCCTTGTGACGGTATTTCCTCGCTGCATCGCCATTCATCGCATCCTGTGGCTTGGCCACCATCACCAGCAGCAGCAGCAACATGTCCTTTGGCCTCCGCTCTATGGCCGGTCCATGGCTCGTGTCGGCCATGTTGGAGTTTGGCTCCCGGCATTAGGATGTACTAAAGTGCTTAACACAATATAAATAATGACCCAAACGAGATATATGCTATGTATATATATTGTGTGGCGTAATAAAACGCAGCATAGTTTGCCATGTCCTTGCTGATCTCTCTCCTTCTCTGTGTCTGCCTGTGCGCCGGCTGATGAAGCCTTGAAAGGACTAGCGGATGCCGTTGAGTGGCCAAATTGTCAGCTTATAAATCAGCCGTCTAGGATCTCGATAAGCGTGAAAGAAAAGCTCTAAAAAAGACTATCACTTGATGGGGGATGGTTTAGGCCAAGGCAGCAGGATTTGTGGCTGAACAACTTTTGTGGCTTCAACTGTGGGTCAACCCCCATTCAGGGGCTGGAATATATAATTTAAATAGCACCCACGATGAGTTTATTATTCCTAAGTTGTAGATGATTAAGGCCTTGTCATGCTCCGGCTTTTAATGAGCTCGATGGATACTATTTAAAATGGAAAAAGTACGTTTTGGGGACCCCAATTCGGGGTTGAAAAATATTAAAAAGTCTTTTAAATTATTAACAAGTTACAAGACATTTTTCCTAATATTTTAATGAAATTCCCACGAGCTTAGTTATTTAAATGAATAATGAATGAGTCTATTAATATAACTCTTACATTAAATAAATTATTTATATATTAAACTTGAATTTTTACTTGGCTTGTTTATGCTAAACTTACATTCCCTTGAAATTCACAACTAAAAATATAAATTGCATAGAATAATAGCTCAAAGATTGCCCCCAAGTTTATATAACAAAACGCTTTTCAATTGGTTTATTTTGCTCAAGCAAGAATATTGTTTGACATCCTTATGACCTCAATTCCAACAATTTAAATGGGAAAATCTGTTGGACAAACCGCTTTGTTGTTGAGCTTCAACTTTTGGTGACCCTGAAGTGTTGCTTGCCGCCTGCTAACTTGCCAACTTACGGACGAGTATGTATATGCCTGCAGTCTGTCAATGTCCACCATTAAATGGGTTTAGCTTACAAATTGGCCAGCATTAGGAGGAGAAGGGACTCAAAGACAACCGCAATTTCCCCTCCCCCCCTAAACAATCAACTCTTTGAGCTAAGTTATTTATGCTGGCTGTGCCAATCTGTTTGCCACACTTCGCTGGCCCGTTGTGTTGCCTCAATTCCAATGCAAATTTGTGTGTACATATAATAAATATATATATATACATGCGGTTGTGCCGACAGTCCTAACACGATAACGATGAAATTGTTACGCTTTACCAAGTGCGTTTCTTATTCATGTCTATCTCTCCCAATACCTGTGGTCGTCTGTGGAGTCCCCATCCTTGTACTTCAGTTCCTCCTGCTTCCTCTTCTTGGTTGCCAGCGCTATCTGTCTTTTTCATACACTGTCACTTCCGTTTCCGCCTGAGCACCCGGACTCAATGTGCCCCCCATCCCTGCGAGGGCCACATTTTTTCTTGCTGCCACTAACTGCTCTGGCACTTGGCCATTCCTCCTCCTTTTCGAATCCCTCGGCCTTATGAGCTGCTGATGGCCATTTGGGAGAGCAGGAGGGACGGCAATGACATGCATATGGTTTCGGGCCATGGATAGGCCCATAAAAGCCACAAAAGCCGCTGAATATTGTCATGAATTAGCTGCAAGCTGGTGTACTTGCCTTGGCACTGGCAAAAAGTGTCACCAGAAAATGATAACCAACTCGAGTTTAGCTGTAATAACTTTCTTGAGCTTAGGGTGTGGTTTAAGTAATCAGGATTCTTGAGAAATTTATGGTAAGTTAGGGCTAGGATATGGCTTTTAATTGATAATAATTTTATTTAATCCCTAAAGACAGAAAGACACAAATTCACATTCCTTTCTCCAAGTGTGCTGAGCGGATGAATTTCGCTTAGGCCTAATTTCATTGTTGTCCGGCTGGTAGAGTGGATTTATCAGCTAAGTGAGTCCCTGGGCTTTGGCTAAATATTTAAACTGTTTCCCAGGTGGCGCTGAGTCCTGGCTGTTGTCCTCTGCCTGAATGGTGCTCGTGGCCCTCCTGTTGCATTTGCGCCTCATCTCGGCCCGCAGTCCTCATTCAAAATGCAGGCACGGCCTGCGGAATTGTTGGCAGCTGCACGTGGCGCCAGTTTCTGGCACTTAAACAAACAAACTGTTGCCCTTTCCCGCTCGGTGTGCAAGTCATTGTCCCTGCTTTCACGTATCCTTCCACTTTGTTGCCCTTTTTCACAGCTGTGTGCCATTTGGCAGTCGCCCAGATGCAAAGTGCAGGCAAACATTTTAAGCCATTTTCCAGCTTCAATGATCGAGACAGAGAACGGATGGCTGGCTGGGAAATTTAGTTTTTCCTTCTCTCCTTCCAAGTGCAAGTGCGAAAAACTACGTCCCCCAGATGGCAGTCCATTCACATTTCCCTCCATAATCAAATAAATTACGGAGGAAGTCAAGCGCAAGGCAGAAATGAGCGAAATAAAAAAAGGAAAAAACCTCCAGCCAGCACTAAAATAAATATATATATTTACATAATCCTGGAGAACCGTAATAAAATCTACCAAAATAAAAACAAATTTTAAATGTGACACTATGAAAAAGAAAAAAAAGAGCGCCGGATAAGGAGCAGCTATGAGTGAAATTTTTTACAACCACATTTCCCTAGGAGAAGTGATCGCTTTTATGGCTTAAATACTTGAAAACATATAGTATTACAGACATTTATTGGGGGACTTCTGGAAGGAAAAACACAAAAGAAAATCTGTGTAAGGAAAACATGAAAGATAAGCCCAAGGATTGGTGGATATTACTACTTATTATAGGAAGTAAAAATGGAGCATGAATGTTGCGTTATTTAAGGGGTTTATGTTGTTATTAAAATGGAATAGAATGTGTAACATATCTTTTTAGAAATAATATTGAAAAATAAATAAAGCCGATAATTATTTGAGCACGAAATGCTAAATGCTTATTCGTTTTTGTTTAAATCGTAATAAAAACCTGACAATTGATTTACCCTTAAATGAACTAATTAAAATTTAAAATTAAAATTTAAATTTAATAGGTAAATAGTAAGCAAAAAGTAGCAAGAATTCCTCTTAAAATTCGCTATTTGCTTTGTGTTATTTACATTCAAAACAAATACGCCACAATTGCATCCCGTTTTTCTTGAAAATCGCATTAAAAAATCTGGGCTTCCCACCATATCATCACGTTTTTCATCGAATTCCCGAGAACCAATAAAAACGAAATTATTTTGGTATTCCTCTCAGACGAAAACAAATCTTTTTAAAGGTTTTTCGCAGCACGGAAAAGTGGGATTTCCATTTAAAGTGAATTTCGCACGGCAAAGTCTTCATGGCACATGCCATCAATCTCTAGACACACAGGCGACTAATAAACACAAACAAAATACACAAATAGAAAATTTCACGGGCCCTGTGCTGAGGGAAAATGTATGCATATATGTATGTGAGATATACAAACACACACATATACTTACAAAAGCTGCTTTTATAGACCAAACGTGATGGTTAAGTGAGGCCAGAACGCCAGGGGCGCTGCAGGAGAAAGGGGGTCGGCGCCTTTGTCTTAGTTCCACTAGAAGAAACTTGATGCAGAAACTTGCGGGCTGCAACAAAGCAGAATTATAAAATAAAATCTTAAAGTTGTCAAGTTTTTTTTTTTAAGAACCCCCATGCAAAAAGATTTTGCAGCCATGCGGCAAAACTTTCAAAACACATAGAAGACAGCATATGGGCTTTTTCACAGAAAAATTAAAGAGAAAGATAAAGCACATCGTAAAAGTACTACTTCTTCATTTAGAAGTCGATCTGTGAAATAAAAATAATATTAATAGAACTTAACTATTGATCGCTTGCGTTGCACAATAACTCCCAAGTTTAAATATGTCATCGAATACTGATGGGTTTTCTTCTAAAAATATGTGTTATTTTCCAAGCAGATTTTAAGATTCCAAACTTTCTTTTACTTAAATTCCAGAAGAATAAGTAGTTAAACAATTTATATTTTCCCTGGAAAATTCCTTATCCTAAGCATAGTGGACATGCTCTAGCCCTCCGATTTACCTCCCTTTCTTTATCGCTTGGTTCAGTGGAGTTTGGCTATTCCCAATGCAAACAGCGCGCATGAAATAATTATTCAGAGCTCACTCCGCCAAATGGATGCCACAGGTATGAAGGGATTCCCAGGTATGGGGGATCAGGTGAGAGTTCCACTCCCAGAGGCGCCGGAAAAGCTGAGTCCGCACTTGTGCACATACGCCGGACAGCTAGCGAGCGATATATGTATATGAGGGTATTTATTTTTAATGTTAAGTTCTGCCATCGCTTCCGCACACACAAACTCACGAACTCTGAACACGAAGAACACTGAAAAAATATGTGTACTTACATATTTGATATAATAAAAACAGAGACTAAGGAAGCTTTAAAAGATAAAAAGTCTTTCAAGGATAGAAGATTTTTCACCCCTTAAAAAAGGAATATTATTTCTTTGAAAGAAAATACGTAATACGTAATATTTTAATTTTCCTAAACTATATCCTGTAACTTTATCCTTTTTTATTTAGAATTACATCCCCCCTGCCCCAGTGTATGTGATATCTGTGCTGTGAGTAATAGGAGCAAAGCCGAGATGGTGATACGAGTTCGCGTGCTCTAATTAATAAGTGATGGGGCAAGGTCCTGCGTGCGGGGAGATGTGGATAAAACGCAGGATCAGGAGCAAGAGCAGGCTTTTACGGCTCAGTCCGCTGCCTCGCGCCGTAAACTACAATGAAAATGAAAATAAAAATAAAGATGGAGATAAAACTGTTGCGCGTCAACGCAGCCTTTTGTCCAATAAAATAGACAAAGTAAGTCGCTTAAGTCGGTCGCTTCCCTTTCCCTCTCTACCTGTATCTCCCTCTCTCTCACACTCTCTCTCTGTCTCTCTTTTTCTCCCCCATTACTCTGGCATTTCTCTCACCTCGCGCATCCTTTAGCTTTGGCTTTAGCTTTTACTTTCTCTGCCGGTCGTTGCGCTCGTTCCGCTTCACTGCAGCTCAAAAGCGCAGTTCTCTAGTGTGCGTGTGTAGTGCGAAGGATGTGTATCCTGCGAGTGTATGTGTGTGTATGAGTGTCCTTCCGATTGTCTTCCACCTAACGGTTAAAGTGTGCCGCCACGCTCTGCTTCTTTCCCGTTACGGCTTGCATCAAAGCAAACTCTGCTTTCATTCCATTTTGATTTCCTGCTAGCCAGGACTCGGGGTTGTTAAGGCTCAGGCATCAAGAAGGGCTAAAAGGGATCTATTTTACAGGACAACGAAAAATCAGAGACATGTCTGATTGCATTTGGAGTGTAGGATTTAGGGTTTAAGGGAATTTAAAGATAAATAACACATGAGAAGTTTTTAAAGAGAGGCCTTCGTAAATTTTAGAAAATAAATAAATTAAAGCCAAAAAATAAATTTACGTTTTTTAATGTATGCACACATAAATTCCAATTTCAAAAAGATTTTATTGCATTTTATACCTTTAGTGCTTTATTCACATATATTCCTTTTCCCGGAGTATCATAAATCCTAATCACTTAGCCGCGCAGAAACAACGTTTGTTTTTAATTTCTCCCCAAACCTGCGCCTAATCAAGCGCAAAAACAAAGATATTTTCGGTGGCCTGCGACCTTGAGCGGTGGGCGGAAAATGTGGAAATGCCCGGGAGCAGTGGCGGCCAGAGCTAAACTGTTTAATAAAAATGCACATAAATTGCGCAGCTCAGCGGGAGCGGAACCAAAAGCGTAACCTGAACAAGGATGCTGGACGGAGGCAGAGCCAGGCCCCAGGACCCAAACTCAAACACAAACCCAATCTCGTACGGCATCCGCTTAAGTGGCCAATTGTTTGGCGTTTATTGCCACTGCGGCAGGCAGTGTTGATGATGCCGCCATTATGCATTGCCGGCCATAAATTTCAAGGCTGCGCTTGCGAAAAGCGTTTATTCGCATTATTTGCAAATTGACAGGAACAAGGACATCTAATTACTCCCCGCCGTGCACTTGAGCTCGCATCAGTTCTTTCCCCATCGAGCACTTCATTTAAGCCCGGCTGCCAATTTGCCTTGACAAAAATGCCACGAAGATAGACAATTTTTTTCAATTTCGCGTACGTTTTCCCCCTGGGAAAGGTCCTCCGAGAGCCCAGTAACTGGGAGAGAAAGTGATGGAGAGAGCCCGAGAATCTCTTGAGGGAGAAAAATGAGTTGAGTCAAACTTACGTGCACTGCATACCAATGAGCGAGGGGTAAATAAATTGTTCTGGTTTCCTTGTATCGAGGAGATTTGGTGCGGGATTAAGTGATAATAGTAATATAAATCAGTTGGCAGATGGGCCATCTTAAGGGTTAGTTTAGCCAAAGGAATATTTTACCGGGCATTTGAATAAGTAAATAAATTATAGAGGGGTTACATCACAGGCCTTAAGCTGGGTTTTCAATCAGTGAGAAGGCGGAAGCTCTTGAGATTTTCTGGGAATAATAGTGATGAAATCGTCTTAGCTTTCAGCAATATTATTTCTAGGAAATCTTTGCTTTCAGTAATAATATTTCTAGGATATCTTAAGCTTTTCCTATTTCTTGCTGATTATTTACCATATAGAAATTATAGTTTTCATTAAATCAAAATCAGGAGTTTCCCGCGAAATCGAGAACACCCCCAGCATATTTTTTCCCACATTCAAATAGACATACGGAACGCACATGAGTAATTTGGCAGAGGCGTCTTATTCGTGGAGAGGGGCATAATAAGATATGTGGGAGTAATAAGCGCGTGGAATAAGCGACTCTCTCCAATAGAGGCACCGGAAACGGCACCGCACAACACTCCCATCTCAGAGATACACGTGCCGTGGCGCATCTGTTGGGTTGATTGTGCCTGCTTCTGACTTTGATTAAAAATTCATGTCATATAATGAAAGTTGGGGCCGGAACTAAGCATATTTGGTGTTCCGGAGAATCGTGTATGCCGCCCGGAATTAGCCAAGCAACAAATTCCACTTCAAATAATTATCCCCGAGTCTCTCCTTGGCAAATGTTGCGTGCAAATAATCCGAGTTCAAGAGCCATGAATCGGCTCGAACCCAAAAATTGAGAAGTGGCGAAAAGGTCAAGTGTAAAAAACAAACACAAATACAGAGGCCGCCGGAAAAAGGGCGGGGAAATCACCGGAAAAATCGCTCTATTTGTCTGGCATAATTGCAGAAAAGGCAAGAGAAGAGAGATGAAAAGAGTGCCTGGGTAAATATTTAAATATTAGCAGAAGATGGCTAAAAATGGGCCATTATTGACCCAAGGCAAAGGTATGCCAGGCTCACATTCCCCTCCCAGGAATGCCGAGGTGTTTAGATATTTTACGAAATCCTGATTGCCCGGAATTTACTCATTTTCCCCGCCTCTTCTCCCGCAAAGCGCCCGCCCCTTAATAAAAGTTGGTGTCTGTCCATCAAGGATAATCTGCAATTTTCTTGCATAAATCGCTTAAAGAGCAATTGGCAAGTTTGTACCAACAAATTGCTGCCAGCAACTATAAAAACTTTGAACTCAAAACGGAATTGAATATGAATCCCGATCATCGTCGCTGTCATAAAGGCAACAGAAAAAAAAGGAAAAAGTGGGAGGAGCCCAGAGACCTGGGTCCTGCATCAGCTGCTGGCTGCCGAGATTGAAGACGAAATTCGACATTTTCGGGTGTCTTTTTTTGGCGCTCCTTTATAAGCAGAAATTGCTCAATTGAAAGCGAAAACGGCAGCAGCCACGTCGACCTTTCACTGTGAAAAAAGGAAAAGTTTTCGTTTCGTTTCGGATATAGGAAAGTTTCCCCAGTGTGTGTGCGTGTGGAGTGTCCTTGGCAGCGAGGAAGCAACAATTGAAGTATATGAAAACGTGCCGGGAACCAAAATGAAAAATCCGCATCAACAAAAAGCTGAATAAATTTAACAGGAAAATCAATAAGAAAGCTTTGGAATCATGGCTAGGGTTCCGCATAAATATTAAAATTGCTTGCCTGTCAAAAAAACCAACGCTGGCCATATTTCAATAAATAAAAGCAAAATTCTAGGAAATATTGATAGCAGTCTAATGAAAACTTTAATATTTGCAACGAGCCAAAACCAATGAAAGTTGGGTAAATAAACATGTAGAATAATATTCAAAAAGTTGGAATTGGTAAATAAAGAATATTAAAACTGGTTCAAAGGAAGCAGTCAATATAAAAACGTAATGAATAATCCATAAATCATGGCGAACGTCCTTTGTAAATATGAAAAATATTCGACTGCCAAAAAGAGGGAAGCCGGCAATGTTGCAATAAATAATTGCAAGGGGGCCCCAAATTAAATGACTTTCGAGTTAATTGAGGGGAAGGCGAACGGAACGGAAACGGCGCAGGTGGCAGCTCTCAAGCCAGATACGGCAAGCAACAAAAACAGTTGCCAACAGCTCGGCCGACCGGAAACGGAAATGAGTAGCGAGTAACTGTGACGAATGGGGGGAAGGCGGAAGAGAGGCATCATTCGACGAAGCAACAGTTCAACTGTAAAACATTAAATGAAAATGAGGCGCTGGCAGGGAGCAAGGCTCTCCGCTGGGAGGCGGACAAGGATGCGCGCCACAAGGACGCACAGTGCCCCTCGTTATTTGTGTGTGTGTGGCTGTGGGCAAACAAGGAACAAGCCCCGTTAGTAAGCAAAACATGTTAGCTTGTGTCAAGTCAGAGAGTCCTTCCTTGCTGCGGCAACAAAAAGGAACAAAAAACCAAAAACAACAAGAGGAAAAAGGAAACCAGAACAAAAATGAAAATGAAAACGAAAACCAAACGCTTCAAGGCTGAAGCGAGAATTGAGGGTGGCGAAACCAGGAAAAAAGGAAACCCCAACCAGGATCAGAGGAGTGGAAGAAAAAACACCGAAAAGACCACAACTATTGCCAGGGGTAAACACTTCAAAGGGGTGTCAGTATCGATGACTGTAATCCCAGTCGACCCTGGAGTGGGACAGCTACCGCAGCCCAGAGCCAATCCTGGAAAAGGAGCAGCCAGGCCAAGCCAAGTGTGAAATAATTATCAAAACTTATCAGCCATAAAATTGAAGTTGGAATATCTTAAATCAAAAGGAAGTCTTACTGGGCAGGAAGAGGTTTTATAATGGTTGAATTTTACAAAATATTTCTCTGATTTTATTTCGATTTAAATGAATATAAACAAAATATTCGTTCCCATTTTGAATAAATTTAAAGGATCCCCCTGTGGCAACTCTCTGGCCATCGGTTATATAATCGTAAGTGTGGTCTTTGTTACCTAACAACCAGGACTTGGTCAGCACAACTGCAGCTGGAGGAACAGTAACAAGGCGTTGCCAATGCCAACTTTTGGCCAGCTTTCTGCCAGCATGATGTTCATTTGCGGTGCACCGCATGTGGCATCATCCTGCCTGGGCTTGGACTTCCCCTCGTCTTTCGTCCTGCTTCAATCTCTGAATCGGAGGGAAATCAGAGCAATCAACGCCCAGAGGCATACTGTGACAATGAGTCTTGATGGCTGGCATGATTTTTTTTGGGACCGCAGGGGAAGCCTTCTCCAAAAAGAAAGCATCAGCCGGGGCACGTGGTCAGGATGGTGACGTGGATGCTCGCTTGTGTTGCCCAACGGAAACACCGCAGGAATTTAAGTGCTTCCGCTTTCGGCAGGCAACGTATGAAATCAATAAGCGAAGTAATAAGCTGGAAGGAGCAGGACCCCAGGTTCTGTCTGCCATGTGAGCGAGTGTGTGTGACAGGTCAAGAAGAAGAGAAGCCTGTTGGCAGCCTGTCAATATCCAGATCCTTATCCCGCGTTGCCCCGGTTTCCACCTACAGCTCACACAACAATTTTACACACAATTTCAAGGCAGGAAAACGGGAAGACGGAAAGCGGAAGCAAGGCGGAAAACGCCAAGCGGAGAGTGAAATATTTTCGGCAAGAAAAATCAATAAATTCATATGGGCCAGTTGAGGGGCAAACAGCACGAAGGATTAACCGGCAAACTACTTTCATGTTGCGGCTAAACAGAGTCGAGATGAAAATGAAATGCTTTCAACCGCTCTCAGCTTCGGTTCCACACTTTTCCACTTTTCCTAAGCTCACAAAATTCAACCACAGAAAAACGTTCAGGCTTTCGGAGGAAAACCTTCTCCTCTCCACAAACAAAAAACTGGAAAACAAAGCTTTAAACTTTTGACATATTTAATCTTAAAACTATACTGAATGTTATTTAAACTTAAGAAAAAGAAGAGAGTTCTTTAGATTTTTTGTTTCAGTTCAGCTTTCTGTGGTTACTTCTCCAAATTATTTCTCCAAGTGTTAAACTAAATGAGATCTGGCAGTTGCCAAGGGAGTCCACTCGGCCCTGCCACATTTGTTAATTACTTTTTGGCCATAGACAGTTTTGTGCTGACCTAAGCGTAAAGCTTTACCAAGGACCAAGGACCGGCACCAGCTCCGGGGCTATCTTATAAATGAACAATTAAATAATGCCAAGGCCGAGAGCAAACAGGTGAGAGCTGGAGATATGCGGCAACTCGACTCGCAGCTGTGTAAGGAGATGGATGGAAGCAGTGGCATTCTATTCCATTCCATTCCATGACGTTACAGGCCATAAGTCAGCCGATGTGGCGCAGGACATAGCTCAGTCACAGCGTCTCCGCCATGCACAGCATGCGTAATTATGGCCTCGTAATCAATCCCAGACAGGACCAGGACTGGGAAAACGGGGAAATGGGGTGCCCCAACAGGCAACTGTTGAGCCTAGAAGACGGCCCACAAAAAGAAAGCAATAAGCGGCAATCGTAAATTCAAATCAAGTGCCTGAAATTGCTAGATAAAAGCAAAGTCTGGCCCTCTGCGCAAGCACAAGCCCACACATATGCCAGGGAAATAAAACAGGATATCAGAGGGAATATAGAACAAGACTTGTATTTAATATAAAATATTATTTTTTAATAATAATTTTAATTAGTTTTATATGAAATCATATTCAATTTAAAGTAATTTTAGCATTTAGAAGTTTGAATAATTGAAGTATTTCTTTTTAATTTATTCCAGGATATCTCCCCTTCGACTTCCTGTACATCCCCCATATTTATCCTATCTCTTGCGGACTGGCAGTTAAGTTGCCAGCACATCGCACAATTTATAATGTTAATGCTGCTGCTCTTTGTTGCTGGCTGGCAGATTCCTGACCGCCCTCTGACCCCCTAGTCCTCCTCTCTCCCGCCATAACACTTTTAGCACATAATAATAGTCCTGGCCATGCAATTACCGAGGGTCAGGAGCGCCACAGAAAGAGAGAGAGAGAGAGAGAGACGAGGCGACAGATAACGAGCAGGACAACGACAGCGCTTAAGGAGCGCAGGAGGAGGACACTTAAAGGCGGGCGAGAGTGTAAAAAGGAACCGATCGATAGCGACTGGCCGAGAGATGTTTGACCCCAAAGCAAAGTTTACTTTAACTCGGACACCCAGGGCAGCACGAATCGAACTCCTGCTCAATCTGTTGCTGATGGGTTCAAGCAGTAGCTTCAGCTGACCCCCAACTAACCACTGAATAGGAGCCTCCTCGAGGAGCTGTTCATTCGGTTCTCGATTCACGGATCCAGATGGATTCTTGCCACTGCGGCGGGGCAATTTGATTACGGTGCGATTGCAATCAGGCGGGTAAACAAATCCCCAGTGCTCGGCGGTGACTGGGTGTCGAGGAAGAGGTCCTGAAATGGAATACTCGCTTAATGGTTGGCAAATTCAATTTCGATTCCAATCCCGTGGTAATGAGCCTCGCTGGGAAATGAAATGAACGCGGCTACGATCTGTCTGTCTATCTACTTTCTAAGCATTACTCATACGACATGTTCCCACATGGCTCATCCGCCACGTTGGCTCCTTTGAGTAATTTCTGGGCAATTACTTGGCCATTTGGAAAAGTTCGGTTTAATCCCGCAAAAGTTGCTGCATGTTTGGCAAACACTTTAAATGTTTCTCCTGACTTTTGCCCGTAGCCCCCACCTGCCCTCGGCCTGGTTATAAATGACCCTCAGTTGCTGCCACTCGAAGGGGGAAAACAAGGTGTCGGTGTAAAGATGGACAGGTGACAGGAGGCTGGCAGGAGGGCGGCCTATGCCCCTACCACTTTCCACTTACAGGTCCTTGTGCAGCACTCTCATTTGTCTTATTGAGCGCACTCACATCTACATAAGCACTTCGAGATGCTTAACCGGCACTTGAGATGCTCTCAGAAGTTTAGGTGAGGAAAAGCAATTATAAGTAGGTCCTAATGGATATGAAAT
>JAEIIL010001449.1:0-11729 GCA_018905715.1 Drosophila lini | reverse complement strand
TTTCATTCGAATGTATTCAATGAAGCGTATGTTGTGAGTGGTTTCATGCAGACGTCTAGTACGAATACGAGTACGAGGGTGGGTCCCATGTTCTACCCAAATCCTCAGCCACTGCCCCAGGAATGTATCCCAGTTTCGGATAAGAATCAACGGCAGCCAGGATTAGTTGTGAGTTTCAAGGGAACATAAATCATAAATATTTAAGTACTGGAATGCTAATGTAAATTCCTAACAAATTATAATTCACAAAAATTAAATACTCTTCTTTAAAGTAAGTCAAAGTTTGTGAATTTATTGCATGGGAAAACGCTTTTCAATAATTTAGAATAACTTAGGAATGGGGCAAGCAGATGAGTCTGTGAGTCGCAGGGTGATAAGGCAATGACTTTTCCACGATCTAGCTCTGGCAGTAGCAACCATCGGCGGTGTTCTTTTGAATCCAGTCCAGGAACTTGCTGACCCTGGCATAGACACCGGGGGCATTCTTCTGGGCACAGCCATAGCCGAAGGATACCACGCCGGCAAGCTTGTAGCGACCCTCGTTGACAATGAGTGGGCCGCCACTGTCACCCTGGCAGGCATCCTTGCCGCCCTGCTGGACCAGACCGGCGCAGAGCATCACCTCGGCGATCTTGTCCTTGTAGCGGGTCTGCCGGCACTGCTGGTTGCTGATCACCGGCACATTCACCTCCTGCAGATAGTTGGAGGTGACGCCACCCTCCTTGATCAGACCCCAGCCAGCCACCACAGCCTGTGAATATATTAATTTAATTAATTAATTAATAACAATTAGTTTAAAATAAAACAAAACCTACCGTCTTGCCATCAAAGTTGTGATTGGCCTCGGGCAGGCAGACAGGACGCATGTTTCCAGTCAGTGGGACCGGAGACTCCAGCTTCAGCAGGGCCACATCGTTGACAATGCGATTGGGATCGTAGTTGGGATGGATGGTGGTCTGAACGACCTTCCTAACAATGCCAGGATCCCGGGAGGATCTGTCGATCTGCAGCAACCGAATTGTGATCTGATCCCGATTGCCATGGACACAATGGGCAGCGGTCAGGACATAACGATCGTTGATCAGGGAGCCGCCGCAGAAGAGCCTGGGATAGTGACGACCCTTGACCAGCTGGGCGGTCCAGGGATACTTGTTGGAGCGCACCTGCTGGCCGCCCACAATACGATTGACATTCGGGGTGCCACAGACTGAAGAAAAGATTTTCTTTCGTTAGGATTTCATTCGTTGGGTTGACAGATATCTTTCACTCACAGCAATTCTGCTTGGTGTTGCACTGATTGCGATTCTTTGGCGGCCTCACCGCCTTGAGGGCCTCCTCTGCAGGATCCACCACGTCGACGACATCGGCAAACTGCTGGGCAAGAGTCTGTTGGTGGGGCGCCTGGTACTGGTACTGGGCCAGGGCCAAGGTGCAGCCCAGCAGCAGGAGCGGCAGGGCCAGGTAGCTACGCATCTTGTCCGGAGTTGGCTTCTGAGGAAAGTGACGGAGCGTTTTGCCCAGAGCCGGCTACTTATAGGGCCCCAAGATCGCAACGGCAATGGAGATCCAGATCGGAATCGAGATCGCGATCGAGAGCTGGGCTTTTTTAATAAAACTAAAAATATGAATGTTTTATTGCTTGTGTAAGCAGCGCGCGCTTCTTTCTTTCTTTTCGGCTGCCCCTTTCTTCTTTCTTCGGTTTTTGTTTCTTTATTTTTGTTTCTTTCTTTTTTGTTATTTCTCCGCTTTCTTTGTTTGACGCCTTATTTGCATAACACTTTATAGCGCCCCGCACACACACGCTCATCTTGCGGTTCTCAAGTGTAGAGGCTTTGTATTTTTGGCTCCGTACAAATCATCATTTTCATCGAGAACAACTTGCCGAAAAGTGCAAATAAACTTTTTAATATCATTTTAATATACCCATGCCCTCACGGCGGGCTTTTAAGTGTTTAATGCCTGGAAACTGGGTTATTGGTGGGGGGTTACAGTGGGAGGCTAAAATCAATTTGTCGGAAGGCCCAAAAACTAGCAAAATCATTCGGTGACTTGGGTTTAAGAATTATTTCAATAATGTAAATGCTCTGCTTTTAAAAAGAGCTTAGGATACAAATGGAAGAGATAATTTTGTTGTAATAAAAATAAATAAATAAAATATAGGCATTAACAAAGCAAGGCCTGGATTATGGCATAAAATTACAATTCGATTGGACAGTTTACATTCTCTAATTACTAGCCTCTTTTTTCTTAAATAACTAATTATTTTCTTTGTTAAAAGAGTTATATAATATCTCAAGTTCTCAATATGCAAAAGAGTATTGCAAATTCACCATACATTTTTTAAATTCCCCCCAACGCCTTTGCATATTCATGAAAGTAGAGCAAACTCAAGCGAGTCCACCACTATTATGCCAGCTACCCGTGGCTTTTTTAATGGACTTTTAATGCGCCTTCGAAGGGGCTTAGACAGCGTCTGACCCAGCCAGATCTGGCCAAAAAATACAACAAATAAGAAAACTTGGTCGCTGAGCTGGCGAATTCCTCCTTGGCTCTCCTCGCTCTCTCCACGCCTTCGAATACCAAGGCAATCTGGCTTGCATTGCAGCATAAATATCCTTTAAGTGCCGGTTATCCGGTATCATCATTAACCGGAGGCAAACGCCCGCTTTCACGCTGGAGAGGAGCAGCGCCAGCCACAGCGACAGCTTCAGCTTCAGCCGTTGGAATAATTTATAAGGCTTTGGCGATCGGAGGAGGCCAACCTGGCATTTGGTGTCTTTTCGGCATAATTTACAAAACGCAACCAGAACCAGGGACAAGTTATTATTCCTCCAGCTTCTGCCGCCTGTCCTTCGATCATATTTCTTTGCATGGAATGTCGTGGTCGTCGTCGCCTTACTCTTCGAAATTGATTCGCCTGGGGGGCTCAGTTTCCAAAGGTAAAAAAAAAATATACATATATAAAATTTATAAATTAATAAAAGCAGCGCGTTGATAAATCGCGTGCACTTTGAAATTATGCAACATGTGGCACTTGCTGGCAACACATGCAACCGCTTTGTGTTTTTTTTAAGACGTTATGCAAAAACAGAACCAGGTAAAAAAGAAATTTATTTATTTTAAATAGTTTTCTCTTAAATATAAAATAATCTTGGTGACTAAGATTCCCTATACTCCGGTAATAACGTTCATTAATTCAATAAAATCTAAAAGTATTTTGACTTCACTTTTATTCCCGAAACGTTCATTAGGACAAACATTTCCTCCCTATCCTAAACAGCATTCACATCCATATCCTGAAAAACTTCCTCTCCTATATTCCTATATCATATATTATGGACAGCATCAATACAAATACTGGACAACCTTCATATCCATTTCCTGAACAGAATTCGTATGTACATCTTGAACAACCTTGATATCCTTGAGGTCCAAAACAGAATCAGATGAAAGCAAAGATTACAAATATTATACTATATACACTACCCGCTAAATATCAACATTCGTAGAGCTGTCTTCGTTTCAGCTTATTTTGTTGTCTTTCAGCTTCCCCACATAAATAACTTTTACTCTTACGCAAAACCTTAAACACATGCAAATGTAGGCGATCCAATTTGATTGTTTTTAGAAATTTGTCTCTTTCTTTTTCGTAAAATTAAGGCATATAAATGGCCATATAAATTATGTGGCAAAAGGCATTTGGCAAGTGGCAGAAACGTGAGCCAGACTCATTTGTTAATGGCACAACTTAATCATAGAAAGCATCGGAGATATGCAAATAAGTCAGCTTCGTTAAAGGCAAAACCAAGTCTAATTGTTGCACTTGTAATTGCCCCAAAAGAACAATGAAAAGATCGCTAAGCCGAGACAAGGGTATTTCAGCATGGTCATTATGTTTTCAGCAGGCGGAATTCCAGAATTTCCACTTGCCCGAGCCCTCTGTGGGCGGGGCTGAGTGACAAACACGCAGCAGCAGCAGGAGAATTCCGCATATGGTATGTGGATTCCACATCCATAGATCATTGAACCGACCGAGAAGCTTCTCTCCGGCTCTCCTAGGCTGGGGATAAATGCCAAACTATAACACAATTTAGAAAGGTTGAATGGCATGCCATTCACTGGCTTCACTTCGCCCGGTGGCAGTTGCCCGTCAGAGTCACTCAGTCAGTCACTCATAAATTTGCATAAGAACTGAATTGCATTGCATTATCTAAGCGGCAGTTGCATCTAGCAGTTGCATCTTGCAACAGTTGCAGCACTTATCTCGGTGGTAGAAACAATCACGGCAAAAGGCAAAGATTTTAATTATTGTGTGTGACGGCGACGACGACTTCAGCCGAGAACTAAGCAGAGAAATGTAGAGTGAGAAAAATCAAGAGAGTCTGGAATTGGATTTGCACAAAGAGAAATTACTGGAAAAATAATTTAAAATGTTATTTACATCATTAAAATTCTTAAAAAGAACATCATTGGGAGTAGTAAAATCTTGTTCTTTGTTTTATAATTTTAATATTTTTATTTTGTATTTTAATTTGTAATAAACATATCTTCAAGTTTACAAAGACAACCGCAAATCTGTCTTTGACTTCTCAGTCTCAGTCTCGGTCTCTCTAGAGGTCTGCTCTGGGTCTCCGGCTGATGTGCTGCATTTGATAACTGCCAGCAATGAAGTCTTAGACCCTTAGATAATGAAAAGGAAGCGAGTCTTGAGCCCGGTGCACTGTAATTCAAATTAGTACCAGCACGAGAAAAAAAAAGAAGAGTTTGAAGCGAAGGAGTGGATGGCCAGACTCGTCTTCAGCTACCGGAGGAATCAGGGGCTCCTGCAGTGCCAACTGGCAACATCTTCTTCCTCAATGACATTAATTCATTTCGTATGCAAAGCAATCAGGGAACTCTTCTCCTCTTGCTCGGCGGCGGCTGCTTGGCAATTAGAAAAGAGTTGGAAAATTGTATGCGGCTCCAGCTCGGACTCTGTATCCGTCTCTATCTCGGAGACTGGTCTGGCCCAGGTCTGAGTTTTCCGACTGGCACTGGCACTGCGCACTGATTTGCATTGCACGATTCTCAACTTAATTTAACATAAAGTAAACAAGCGCAGTTAACAAGCCAAACACAAGCCATGAGCGTGCGGGTGCCGGCCGCAGCATCATCTCTCCTGCCCCAGCCTTGGACCCCAATGCAGCAAACTTTCAGCTCCGTCTGCATTTTCCAATCCCTCAGCCTGAGTCTCCAGTCTCGGTCTGCCAAGGGCCTCTTCCGAAGCCTAACCATGCATGCCTGCCCTTGCCCCTTGCAGAGCTGCTGTCGTGTGACGTGTTGTGAAAATTCTAAAATATTTCGCCCTGCCGGCCTAGCTTTCTCACAAGTCAACGCCAGCGCGAGACACTTTAAGAGCGCACAGTGGTCGGGATCTTAGGATGAAATGCCATAAAAATTAAATCGAAACTCGGCTACATTTTCTCAGTGCAATCAGTTCTTCTTTTTTAGCATCGAGTCCAGTTTCATTAACAGTGAGCTATTAATGCTGATACAATACTTGAGAGTTTCTAGTGCACCCTTTGAGTCAACTGTGGCTGCACTAAGCCCCCGTTATTAATTCTCAAAAGGATTATTATTGATTGATTATTGTTAAATGTAGCACATCACCTTCGAACAATGCAATGATAATACATAATAAGGAACTTTAGCCTTGAGCTGGCTTTTTTCCCTTAATATTCACAAAAGCTTGCACAGTATTATTGTTTATATTGCCTTTTGATCCCGGTGAGCCCGATCCTGGTGATCCCGATCCTGGTGATCCCGATCCTGGTGATCCCGATCCCGGTGAGCCCGATCCTGATGATCCCGATCCCGGTGCTCCAGGTCCCGGTCCAGGTGCTCCTGATTCCGGTCTCGGTCCCGGCGTTCCCGATCCTGATTCCGGTGCTCCCGATCCCGATCCCGTACATCCTGGTCTCGGTGTTCCCTGTCCCCATTGTCCCGGTGCTCCCGATCCCGATCCCGGACATCCTGGTCCCGGTGTTCCCGGTTTCCATTGTCCTGGTGCTTCCGATCCCGATCCCGTACAACCTGGTTTCGGTGTTCCCGGTCTCCATTGTCCCGGTGCTTCCGATCCCGATCCCGATCCCGTACATCCTGGTCCCGGTGTTCCCGGTCTCCATTGTCCTGGTGCTTCCGATTCCGGTCTCGGTTTCGATCCTGAGTCCTGTTGGCCCCATGGTCCTGAGTCCGGTTGGCCCCACGATACTGACCCCGGTGGCGGTGCTGGTCCCCATACGTCAGTGGCTCGAGGATCCTTTGCAAAGGGAGGACAATGATTTCCTGGTGGACACCAATAGCCGTATGGCGGGTGTACGTGTCTAGGTATATATGCAAAGTGGATTGGATTGTACAGCGCAGACCGTACTTTAATCCTATGGCACCCCTCTGTTCCGTTTGTACATGTCTGTTGACCTTTTACAGCTAAGGACAACTCCGTGTCCGCCTTCAAGAACACTCGAGTTAGAAGTTTGCTCGTATCTTAATCCACTTTATCTCACCGATCCATGCCCTCGTGGCAATAGGAAACAACATCCCATCAAAATTGAGTACAATATCCACATCTTGTCTGAACACTTTTAATTTTGAAACAAGGCAAGACTTATCTATATATTTTAAATATTTCTAAATGGATTTGACTCACACTTAGCAGAGATCGAATGGATTAGTTTCAAAGAATAGGGAAAACAAATGAAAAGTGGAACAATGCGATTTTTCTGAATTTATATAATACCTTGATGGTATGATTTGGAATTTGTGTACCCTGTATTTAAAGGTGCCAGATGAGAATGTATGTAATTAACAGAAGAAGGCATCTCCGACTTTATTAAGGACATATATTCTTTATCAGCCTCATCAGCTTCAATTCTTGGAAAACAACAGAACTCTGAGACTCTGAGAGGTTAAGGAGTTTGAATACCTGATATCTCTCTTTCCCACTTTTTTAAAAGTTTTAAAAATCATTTCATACTTGTTACGATGCTGTAACTCCAAAAAAACATTTATTTTATAAATGGATTAAATAAAATTAAGTTTTGCAATTTTTTAAAGAAGCTATAATTCCTTTAAGACATTAATATTTGAAATGATTATTTTTACACTCTTAGGAAAGGTGCTTTAATTCCTCTCCATCTCCACCAAAGACCATATAAAATATATATTTTCAAGAGTGATAAAAGGAGTAGTTTTGGAAATTATTCGACCTTTGGTTAAACACCAGTGTTAACATTAACACTCTGAATGACCTGAATATCTGGCTTTCCCTTGCCATTGCCCGTCGGCGTTGGAGCAGGTGTAGGTGCAACTTTTGGCTTATCTTCAGTTTCCATAGGCACTATGACACTTGTTTTGTTGCTAAAGAGGCAACTCAGCTGCTTTTGCTTCTGTTGGTTGATGGGCGTGCAAATGGCATATTCCGGTTGAGGCTTTGGGGAACCTATGGAAGATGAGCCGTCTATTTCCTCGAAGGGCATGAGACTTTCTTGTTTGCCGTTGATACATCTTATTACCGTTCCTTTCTTCTGTCTGCCACTGGGATCTAAAATAATTTGCCTAAACGGTGTGCATGTTTCCGAAGGTAAAATTGTTGGGGGTGTTACAGAGTTTGGTGTTTGGTATTTGCACATATTAAACAGGTTTAGCACGTAACACAGTTTTTGTCTCCAAGTGTCAAGAATGGAACCCAATGACCGGGGCAGCACACCAAATTCTCTTGCCGGACCCTCACTGCCGCACTGCTGTTTAAAATCGGGATTGCTGCGGAATGTGTCTATTAATTTGAACCGCGAATATGTCCTCATGCGTGTTGACACATCAATATCAGGTGCTCCTTCAAGTTCCTCAAAATCAACAACTTTAAAAAGAGAGTAAAATCAATTTCGAAAGCGAATAAATTAATCTTTCTCAACCATACCTATTGGATTAATCAGGCTTTAAAAAAATAAAAAATTGATTAATTTCATGCGATCAGAATGAACTTTTCAAATAGTTACCTCTGGGGACAGCGTAAGTTCGCAAAGAACTCATCGATTTCATCAATTAACTATTCAGTACAAGATATGAAAAGGTATTTGTAAGATGAAAAGCTTAACTCCGGTATGAATAACTTACGCTGGTAATGTTCTCCCCTTGTGCCTGCATACGTGGCACTAGAAGAACTAAAAATATTATATAGTTCCGCATTTCGTGTGCCTTGCTTGAACTGCAGTTACTTAATAAAAAGTATTTTGTGTTAAGGAAAATGAAATTTTATAATTGAAAGGGTTTTAATGCCACAACGGAATCAATTTGACACACTAGACCTTATGATCTTAAAGATACGTAACGCGCATTTCTGAATTCAATTAGATTTTAAACAAAAGCAAAATTGAAGTAGACACATCTGACCCTATAAAGTATATATATTCTTGATCAGCATTAACTGCCGAGTCGATCTAGCCATGTCCGTCTGTCCGTCCGTCTGTACGTTTCTACGCAAACTAGTCCCCCAGTTTTAAAGCTATCTTAATGAACTTTGCATAAAGTCTTTTGAATACTCTAATATGTGTCGGATCGGACGACTATATCATATAGCTGCCATAAAAATGATCGACTAATTTTTATATATTTTATATAGTGTCAGAAATGACTCCTTCACTGCTGACTAAAATGAGTATATTAAATAATTGAATAATTTGTTAATTTTCGGTTTAGCTGTTTATTTTTTATTTATAGACATTCCATTAGTTATTTATATTGTTAGATGTTCTGGAATAGTCAATATTTACATTCGCGATGACATTATTATGGTTATCTGTACGCTGCGACATCTTATACTCTGCATCGTGGCTTTCTAATAGCGTTTGCATATGTGGCACTAGGAACATCAAAAATATAATACAATTCCAATTCCACATGTCAAGTGTGTTGTACAAATAAAAGTGAAGAGGTTTTTCCGATATATTTATTAATATATATAGAGGCTTCAATCGATTAGCCACAAATGCAATGCCAGAACAAATGCATTTTAAACAAAAATAAGCTTTGATTTATTTGTTTTCTTTTTTATATTTACCAGGAAAGTAAGCTAACTTCGACACCTCGAAGTTTGTATACCCTTGCAGTTTGCAATTAAAAATAAAAACAAGGGTATAATAAGAGATGGAATTATAATTTTTATTTATATTTATGGCATCATTAGATGCTCTGGGAATGTAAATATTTACATTACCGTCTTTTGATATTCGCATTCCTTCAACAGACTCTGACTTCCCAAATGATTTTTCAGTTCCTTGAACTTGTCTTGTACCAGCGGCAGTACTGTGGAGTTACCTAGAGTATATACGAAATAGTTATGCCATCTTTTTAGAATATAAAGTATTTATATTTACCGGCCAGACCTTCCGACTTAAGTTCGCTGTAAAATTATTGGCTAGTTAATTATAAATATAACAATAATATCATTTTCAAACAAACCTTTTGGGACATTGTGAATTGGCATTTAGCAAAGCTTTATGATTTAATGATAATTCGTTTAAAAACCCATCGATTTCACCCAGTAATATTGACGTTAGGCCAGGATCCACCAGCTAAAATTGCAGTTTGATAAAAATAAAATATATTTAAATAAAATAAAGTCCTTACTGGCAACTGTCCTTCCACTAGCGCTTGGCTATGTGGCACCAGGAAAATCAAGAATATAATACAATTCAACTTGCACATTTCAAGTGTGTTACACAAATAAAAGTGAAGACGGGTTTTCTTTATATTTTTATAATATATATTTAAGGGCTTTAATCGATTAGTCACAAATGCAAACCAGAACGAATGCATTTTTAACGGAATTTTGCTTTGATTGATATATATTTTTTAATAAATTTAATACATTTATACTTAAATTATAATAGTACTAGTTTTATTTTGTCTTTTCAATAACCTTTCCCTCGATCCCGACCCACAGTGCACTGGCGATCTTGGCCTGAAGCTAAAGCTTCTCAGCTGAGGCATCGTGAAGAGTTTATTAAAAGCCACGACAACGGCGACTGTTCCTGCTTGTCCCTACCACACCAAATCCTTTGTAAGGTAATTGCTCATTTGAGTTATAAACACGCACACACACGGCCCCCATATATCCCCACCCCCCAGGCTTACCCACCGCCATATGCCCGATCCCGAGATGGCAATCGAGGCTAGGTCCAGAAAGGGCCACGTCCCCGCTTTGCATGTCTAACAATTGTTCTTCTAATTGCGTTTATGGCCAGGCGAGAGAACTGGCCGGACGGAGTCCGCTCCAGGCAAAGACCTCCGATCCGCAGACCCCCTCCCTCCTCCGGATGCCTTGTAAACGCAATCGGACAAGATAATCTCGGGATCGCAGCGTGCGCAATGATTTGCTGCAGCAGGCCAGGACCAAAAAGGGCTTACCACATGGGATGGCATACCCCATCCCTCCGTCCTCCCACCATGGCATGTGGCTAGCATTTGGGTGCAACAAATTGCCGCCACGCATCTGCCCCACAGAGAGGGAGAGATAGAGAGAGAGAGAGAGAGAGAGAGAGAGACGCTGAGTGGAATTGAGTTGAGTCCCTCAAATTGGCACTGGCATTGAGGGAGAAATGCCTTACATATCGCATTTATGGTCTGCTTATTAAGTGGTGCAACAAATTGACAGCTCCAAAGAGCCTCCAGAACAGTTTCGCCATCAATTACCCCCAAACGATTCGCAGAAGAGAACGAGCACTCGACCCATCGATAGCCAGGCAACACTTCATTAAAAGTAAATAAGGTGTCCATGAGATATTGTGATAAGTCCGACGACGAGGGTGTTGCTTTCTGGCCATAGACAATCCGGCACTTGAAGGAGATCCAAAGCCCATTGAGGTGTGATTTTCTGATGGGAAAATCATAAGGCTTTATTATAGGGAAACACCACGAACTTGGGGTGTTAACAGCAAACCAAATGGGATTATAGAAAAGCTGTTAACTGTGGTACATTCCACCTAAAAAAATACTTAAAAATCCATTTCCGACTCAAAAGTCAGCTGGATTTTTGCCCTTTCTATACCTATTGATATGCCTGTAAGCCAAAATGTAGCGCATCATCATCGCATGCTCACCTATGAAGGCCCTCGACAGTTCCTAACCTGAGGTAAAGGCAGCAAATGGTTCGTGCAATTGCCAGTTATGGCTGCGAGTGCAAAAAAAAGGCGCGCGTCAAATGCTGCATTGAACAAAAAAAACAAAAACAAAAAGATATATAAAACAGACAACGAATAGCCTGCAGATGTGGACCGCGGGCAACAATAACAATCTGAAGGAGACGACGGGCGAGTGTGAGTGTGTGGAAAATTGAAGACAAGCTCGCGCTCTCTAATGATAACTGCTGGAACTTTAAAGGCGCGAGATTGCGGAAATTTTCGCGACTGCCAGCGGATGTCTATGGAGCTCCGCAGTTCTAAGGCCCTGGAACTCTGGGACTCTGAAAGACTGGGCAACGACAACAACGACGACGACAAGTGTCAAGTGAAGCTTAGATAAATTTCAAAAAGGGCAACAACATGGGCCGGTCCGTGAGGAGGAAGCAGGCGACGATTGCTAGCCAGCTGACTGAGAGGAGATGCACTAAGGAAAAAGGTTAAAGAAATTTATAAATAAGTTTAAAATGAAATACATTTTCATAAAATAATTAAGAGCAAAGTATTAGGGTTATA
>JAEIIL010001446.1:0-11698 GCA_018905715.1 Drosophila lini | reverse complement strand
TTATATTTTAAATCTCTTAAATGGAATTCTACTTTGTTATTTAAGTTTAACGTAACCATTTTAAATTTCCTTAATTTTAAAAGCCCCCAGATAATCTCCAATAGGGTATTCCAAACATTCTTTGGCCTGAAATCATAGCATTTTATTAATAGAAACCACCATTTACTATTAATAGAAGCTTGCAACATGAAATTCACTTAAATCTTTGTTTACTCCAGAGGAAGAGCTATTAATTAACTACTAAATGCGAAAACGAACAATAGAAATTTCACGTGAATCTGCAGACAGGTGATACAGACAGGGATTTCGGGGTCAGATTTAAATGGAGAGTCTGGGGCATATCATGGAGATGACTGTGCTCCACTTGATCTTGGGTATTTGATTATTATTTTTGTTTTTTTTTGTTTTGGGCTGATGGATGTCGCCAGGGGCACATTAATCCCGCTTCATGCTCGGCCTGATGTCGATGTTGCTGGCGATGTTGCTGCTGCTGCTGCTGCTGCTGAGGCTGCTGCTGCTTCTGCTGGCAACGTCGCATTTACCTAAATTGGAATATCCGGTAAAACGTAATGAAAATCGTAGCAATCAAGCCGAAAACACATACACAGGCACAGGCGGAATAAATGTGGGGGATGCCCCCGAGGGGAATGGCACTCGCACATTGATATGCAAATGAATGTCACCATCTTAAATGAAATAAAATGAAATAATCGTCTTAAACGAAGGCAGAAGAGCAACAGCGGCAGCTGCCCCAATCCCGATCCCAACCCCATTCCCTTGTAGCTTTAATTGCTTTTCTCGATTCTCAATTCTCGGATTCTGTTTTCCAACCTTTTACGAGCTTTTTTTAACGACTTGGGTACTTAATATAATTCTGTATTAAATCGTTTGTAAAATGCATCTAATATATTCCATGAAATATTTTCAATGTCCTCCAATATTATTCACTATATTTAGATGTTTGTGAGTAAACAAAAACGAAAACTTTAGAAACTATTTTCTGCTTCAACGATGAACACTTCCAGGAATTTCAATTGGGTTACATTGTTGTAAACAATTCAGTTTGGGGTGTATATATACCAAAAGCACACTTCCAGTTCTGTGGTTTTCTTTTTACATGTTGAAAATATATTTAGCTAAAATTTCAAGAGGCAGATGAGGTAAATAAATAAGTTATTTATTTTATTCAACCAATAAAATGTTGTAATAAATGGAAATTTTCTTAAAATATTCCAAAACTGCTTTCAAAAATTGAGAAACTCTGCTGTAGGCTTTAAAAACTTTATAAACTGTTAGAAAAATAAAAGTCTGTGAACCATAATTTATGGACTATGTGAAAATGGACATCATATCAAGGGATATTTCTTGTTTGCGCAATCACAAAATCAAGAGAAACAAACGAAAGAATTCGTTAATACAATTGCCTGGCCATAAAATCAAAACTTTTTCATCAAGGTTTCGACACAAATTCGATTCGAATACACACTTTTATATGTATAAAGCAGCCAAGAGACGCGTAAAATACTCGAGTGTTGATGTATTGATTTAAGGGGGGTTTTTGGGGAGGGGCAGGGGCCGAGTTTCTCGCACCAAATCAGAAACCAGAATCGAAATCAATATGCAGCGCGAATGTGAATTGACTTATAAATAATAAAAAGAAATATGCCAATAAAAATATCTCTCTGGCATTTCGGAGCTACGACTCCCAACTAGGGAGCCAAGTACAAATTGCCAGGCATGCCTGAGTTTGTGGCTGCACTTTATGGCCCTTGTACTTAATAATTTAATGGACTAATTGCGGTTTGTGGTCAGCACCACACACTTTAAACTGGGCCGAAAGGAAGTTGTTAAATGGCAGCACCGAAGCACTAAGCCCCCTAAACAAAGCCAGAAGCCTGTGCATCTCTAAAAAAAATATTAATAAAATTGTTTTTTGTCCTCCCCCTGCATTGGCGTGATTTTTTTTCGGGAAAACTTGCTGCTTCCGCTGGAAAACCGTTCTTTGGTTTTCCATTCTGTACTTTAGTTTTAATTTTCCCAATTCCCTTTGGGGTCCCCCCTACATTTATGGTTTCTGCTGCTTGCCCATGCGCATATTTAATTAAATAAATTTGTTTAATATTAATCGTTGTGCCTCCCTATTTATCTTCTATGGTCCGCAGGTCTCGTTTCTATATATGTGTCCAAAAACTTTGACGTATCCGCCGGAAGCACCTTAACGGGCCATAACAAGTGCAAAGCCATAGCCCATCGGCAGGTGAAGTAACTTCCCAAAAAATCAAAGAAGAAGTCTTGGGCGTGAGGAACTCCCAGGAAAATCAAGTTAAGAGTCAAGTCTAGAGTTTCCCGCAGCAATTATCATAAGGAAGGAAAACCAATATGTCTGTGGGTGAGTATACAACAATAATTGGAAGCTCGTAAAAAGTGTCATCGAAGATTTACGCTCTGGGAATTGTTGGATTAACTATAAATATGGAAATTAGTTTAAAATATTTTATAGAATATTTTAGATTGAAGGAAGATCTTTAAAAGTTTTTAGCTTCTTTAACATTTTCTAATTTTCCAAGTATTTTTTTTATAAGGACTTACGCTCTGGGAAATGTTTGGATTAACTATTAATATGGAAATAAGTTGAAATATTTTTTAGAATAATTTAGATTGAAGGAAGATTTTGATACGTCTAAGATTCTTTAACATTTTCTTATTTTCCAAGTATTTTTTTTATAAAGATTTAAGCTCTGGGAATTGTTGTATATATGGAAATTAGTTTAAATATTTTCTAAAATATTTTAGATTAAAGGGAGATCTTGATAAGTCTAAGCTTCTTAAACATACTCTCATTTTGCAAGTATTTTTTATATAAAATCTGAAATTCTCAGAAATTCCCAAAGTAATTAACACCAAAATCTACTTGTCCACGCTCCAAAAGACAAAGGTTTTTCGGTAGATCGATTGCGTTGCATCCCCTTTACGGGGTTGCATGTCCAGAACACGACATAAACATGACAAACTCGTTCACGCCCCGAGGCTCACTTGACACCGAATCAAGTCACAGAGGGTCTCGGTTAAGAGGAGGAGTTCTACACTGGCATTCTCCTAATGATCATGATCGGCCCACGAAACTACTGTGAAAGTGCAACGAGTACGAGAGATCCATTTCAGTTTCAATGCTCGCAACACACCACATCACGCATTGGCAATTTCCCAGAACGCCAACGCATTTATCTTACGGATTGAACGATTAGTACGCGGGGCCAGCACACTGAACTGGAGCAATCCACTTAAGGTTTGTCTCCTAAAGACACCGAATCCAAACAAACAGCAATCGGTCGGAGGCGGGGCCAAGATCGTGTAAGTCCGGGGGCTAGCCTAGACTCGACGACTTTGACTCCATGGCCCACCTAAAATCGGCAAAGTGCGATCTGTTCCCAGGGATTGGTCTGGGAATGAGAGTATCTGTGTATCTAAAAGATATTCAGCGAGGGTGGCGGTCAGGTCATCAGTCAATTTGTGAGTCGAGGCATTGTAATAATGATGAAGATGATGGGAATGTTTGTATGTATTGGGAATATAAATACAATATTCTAATAATGTTTTTTTTAACAAAGAATTGGTTTCATTTATATTTTAAGAATGTTTGTATTTTTTTCACCATATAATTTCTCTATATTAAAGAGATTTTAGCCTCTCTAGTATTGTTTATTTTCCTTATAGATCTCAATAACTAACAAATCAAATGTCGGACAACCCACCCATTCCTTCTAATTAGTCAAATTTTGTGGTTTGCATCCCCCACATTTTCCAGGGTTTTCCATTCTCTCTTTTCCTTTCTGTTAGTTTTTATTTATGTCCATGTCTGTTGACTAGAACAAATAATCAGGCAGCTGATATGGGAAATGGCGCAATTAAAATACAAAACACAAACTCCCAGCATCCAAAAAGTAAACAAAGTCAGTTGCCCTGCCCTCCCTTCGCGGTCTGCTGCCCGCATCTACATAGAGAGGAGCACTCTTCTTATAAATAGTTTTTGTCGCCGCTGTCTATGTAAATCATTCATTAAATCTGCATTGAATTTGGTCCATTCATTCAGTCATTCTTTCATTCATCCATTCGCTGGCTTATTTGCGCTTTTTAATTGCAATCATTGCGAGTGGAGTGCTGGCTGTTTATATTCCGTTTAGGGTGATTTTTATGATCACAACTCTTTAGAAATTTCCTAATCACTCATTTAGTATTGACAGGCCGAGGAGAAGAGAGACTGGGAAGTCCAGCTTAACTTGTAATGAGTTCAGTGACTTTATTGGGGAATTTGAAAGGGAATTTGGTTTGATAAAGAGGAATAGATATGTAGTATAATCTATATATATAATCCTTGATATTACCACCTCACTTATTTCCCCAACAGCTATAATATATATCTCATAAACCGATCTGTAGCCCTACGTCATAGTCCTTGACGCAAGCAATTGAAAATTCATATGCCATTAATGTTTAGCGTATTTTACGATAATAATGAGTCAGTTTGCTGAATCGATGATCCATACCTTGTTCTGCTGTAAAGCAGGCACACCTAATATACCAATTATACTCTTTGTAAATATTTACGCAAATTAATTTTCACTTGTCTGGGGAATAGCCTTTTGTTTTGCCCACATTCCTCTTGTCTGGCAAGATATTCAGATAAGAAGATCGAGAAAAAGTGGACCAGGGATACAATTGGACGCTCCATAGTGTCGACGTCACTTGGTCTCATCTACATATATACATATACATATAAATATAGTGAATTGTTTACGCAAATTCCCAATGTCATGTGCTTAATTGTGAATACCAGCAGCAGCAGCAGCGGCGGCAGTTGTTGATTATTTTACGGCTCAATTTCTTCTGCGAATCACTTATTGGTACAAGTTTGCCAGCTAAGAAAATGAAAAGAAAAAACAAAACCCAGACTCCTATATATATGTGTATTCTCCTGCTAAAAATAAGCCAAAAGACACTAGACATTAGATGTCGCCAGACATTCATCTGCTACAAATGATTCTTCATAATTGAATTACATGTCCCGAGACAAGAGCGTAAAAATTTTAATTACACACCTCATAATCATACCAGAAACAGGAGTGCTAAGCGAGTGGGAGTTGGGCATATATCTTAGGGAACATTTAAAAGTAGTCCTCGCTCTGCTGGGCATAAGGAATCTTGATCAAAAAATTCCGTAAGGGGAAAGTCAAAGATGCATGACGAGACTGTTGTGCAGAATGTGTGTGTGGGTAGGATTGTGTCCCCGCAGAGAAAGATTTTCCTAATTCCTAAAGTTAACAATGAAAATTTATGTCGACAGGTTGTAGGAAGTGGTAATGATTAAAGGATTTCGGTTAGAAATTTTGTATATAATTTATAGAATTTAATTGATAAAAAGGTACAGAAATGCTTCTTTTTAAATATACTTTTAAAGGTCCTCTTTAATGAACTCCCTGCCTCTCCTCCATCAACCTTCTCAAGTGAGTCTCTTAGTCCCCTAAAAGATCTCCTATTACAAGTGCGGTCTCAGTGAAATAAATCAAAATTTGATTTTCTTGGGGGCTGCTGCCCAAAAAAAAAGAACTACATAAAACGAACCCAAGTGCAAAGCATTACAAGATCAACAACATCATTATAAACGTCATCGGAGATACTTTCTGGCAATCAGAGAAACCACATTTAGGGGATCTCCGCTTCTATCTCTAGAGAGGAATGCGATGGCGTAATTAATGCGCCACTGATCCTCTAGAGAATGCCAATTGACATTTAACATCAACCTGTGGCTAGCACCACAATGGACCCCATAAGGTTGTGTAATCTCCAAGAGAATCTCATTCACCCTGACTTGAGATGACTTGGATGGCTTGGAGCAACTGCGCAGAAAGATGCCCTTGGCTAAATTTATTCCTTCCTCTTGGTTGGAAGTAGGTAAAAAACCAAGAAGACACGCGCTTCATGGGGGAGCAGGGGATGCAAATGCATCGGGGACTTGGCACGGGGATGATGCACGGAGAGAAACTAGGGGTTATATATGAAATATATAATCTTAAAGCCAAAAATGTGATAAATAGATCAACTTCACTTAAGTTTTCCCTTTAATTTCCTCTTTCTGATTAGAAATATTTATCATTTTATTGTTAAACATGTTTTTCCCAAAGTGTAGACTTCGACTTTTCTTCTTTTTTTTGGGTCCCTGGAGTTCTCGGTTTTTTTTTTTTTTTTTCACGGAAGACAACGTTGTCATGTGCTCGGTGCGAGTTTCCATTAAGAAAATAATTAAACATTTGCCGTTGTCCAGAGCCAAAGAAGTTTGTGGAAGACTGACGGGTCCCGCCGAGTTTGGCATCGAATTGAAATCTGTTGAACAGATGTCGGGGCTATATAGCTTCTACTACAGCTGCGGGGATTTATGAACGCGTAGCGCATTTTATGCATTTCCAAACACCTTTCGGAACAGAGGCTTATAAATAGCATTTTTGGTATTTGGCAACAATGGGTTAAGACGTCCAACGCCCTCAACGGCAGCATTTCGATCATGTCAACCGCAATAACGACAAATACAAGACAACACACACACAACAGGCCATAAAACCGAGATCATAAAAGTGTTTATTTGATTTCTGATTGCATCTCCAACACCTCTAGACTGTAGAGGTGTCCTCCCTACATAGATTTTTCTATAGATTTTCTTCTTGCCGCAGGTAAAGAAAGAGTCCTACTCCCTGCTTTCACTTCCTGATCACATCCCTCCCTGTGTTTTGGTAATGTCTCCCTTGGTCTTTGGCATTTCCGTTGTGGATTTTTCTCGAGTGGCCATTAGCATGGAGTGCACGTGCCTCGAATCCACGAGTCGGAGTCCGAATCTCAGAACCTTTTGAATTTTGTTTTGGAATTTTTAATTACTAATCCTTGGGCGCATCCTTCTTGTTTTTGGCAAAGTCCCTTTCGAGGGCGTCTTCTTGAATTACAGGCCACTTTACTTCCGGCGGGACTGCGATCTGAGCTCGTGGGCGGAACTCTTCACAACTATTTTATGGACTTTTGTTTTTCTTCGGCTGGAAGTGGTGGGGGAAAAACTAAAATAACACTTTGGGCTATGAGTTTTATTGATTTTTAAGGCAGGCGACTTGGGCCAGAGCCCCTTTTATGATCTCTACAAAAATAAATCAGACAACGGAAGAATCATACAGAAAAATAACATAATTAAAGGAAAATATACATGAAATTTCCTGGGTCTAAGGAAATTTGTTTAAAAGGAATGAAAGTGTTTTAGGAACTATTATTTGAAACGTTTGAAAAGAGAGAAAAATAACTAAATATTTTAAGATCATAAATGTATAAATGCAGAGATTGACTGCTTCCAAAAACAATCCTTATTTTACTTAAATAAAATTATTTAAAAACTTCAATGCATTACCATATTTTCCAACAACAATTAATGCCTCAATATGTTACAAAACAATATCTATCCCTAACAATAAAAAAAAAACAAAAAGAGCTGTGGAAATGCATTTCCGAGAACTGGCTCGCAGGCACCTGCCACAGACGCGAGCATGAATAATTTTTCCATAACAAAATATTAACAATAATAATTGTTCTGAGCCCCCCCTCTTGGAGGCTCCACAACGTCGCCATGTACCATGTTGCCAAACTTCCGGGCAGACATTTCCCTGGGAGCCCCCTGTAGCATTTCCCTGATTTCCCCTCAGGTTTTCTTTCGTGCCTTCTGTCCCTTCTGGGGTTAAATCATAAAAACTGGAAAATAATAAACAAAACATTTCAATTGAACGTGAAGGAAAACTCGTAGTGCACATAAATGATTCAAAATTTGTGTTCCATGCGAGGAGAGAGCTGCCTATGACTGCTCCAGAATTCGTATGAAAATGTCTGAGTAAATAGGAGCACAGCCTGTTGGTCTGTGCCAGCGAAATAAATTCAACAAAATAAATAAAAGCCATGCACGCAGTACACATACCCCTGGCAAGTGGCAAACAACTGCTGCAGGCTACAGAATATATATACAACTATATATATAGAGAGGGATATCTGCATAAAAGCGGGAGTGGCAGTGAGGAAGGTCTTGTCTGGCCCGATCGATGGCCAGACAATTTACGACAACAATATAACAAATCAAAAATTCACAATTACGCATTTCCCCCAGGCTTACGCTTTTCCGATGCTTTCTGCCTTCCTGTTTGGGCCAAAGTCTTTTTCCTGGTCAGATTTCCACTTTGATAGCCGCTATTATACGATTGTGTATTTGTTCAGGCCATTTAGGGTTGTCTTACCAATTGGCTTTATAGTTCTATAATGACTTGTTCAATATTTTCTTTAAACGGGAAGGAACTCACAGGGAATTGAGTTTAAATTTAAAGTTTAGAAATTCAATTTTAAGGAAGTGACTTCCCGGAAAATATTTGAAAAATATTTATCAACTTGTAAATAATTTAAGCAACTATTTTAAATGGTTTTTCCATAATTTTTTTTATACATTTCCCTGGACACTGCCAAAACTGACCCTATACACAGAACTATATATTAGATTTATAGACAATGCGGTGGAGTAATTAACCTGTCAGCGCCGGAGAACAATCAGCTAGAGTGCCGGAATTGGAAGACAAAGCCGGGCTGGTTTGACTGTCTCTGTGACTAACTAGACCAGGCTACGTGGCAGAAATGTGTCTACAGATTTACGACTCTCACCAAGGGTACTAACTTACCCTCGGTATCCTCTGCCGTCGAAGCAAATAGAGCACGTGGAGCGTGCTGGCGAAGACAAGCATTTGACATTTATGTGCAGGCAAATGCATTTCCCGGAGTACTCGAACAAGGCAATCCGGAGGCAAGTACTGGCCGAAGTGCGGCGGTTCAAGATCATTTGCATTCACCAGCAGCCAAAAGAAAAACAGATAGGCACTTGGAAAAATGGGAAATTAAAAATAATACAAAAAAAAGTCAAGGAAATATATTCTAGGGAAATTTATTAAATAGATTTCAATGATGAAATAAGCTTAAAAAATAGTATAAAAATCCTTTAATAAAAAATACAATTGAATTAGGTACTAAGAGGTGTGTTTTTAATTTTATAACCATTTATTTTCCCCAGTGTACAGTGTCACTTGCACTCCATGAAGAGCAAAAGAGATCTTCCACTCGAAGATCGACCCTCGCTGGATCGTTCCGCAGCCTCTCGCCTTTATGGACTCCGAAATGTGCAATTTCTGCTCGGGTCTACATCGAGTTTTTACGAGTTTTCCATAGGTTCCAATGTGCCGGGCATCTGTCTGTCTGGCCGGAGAGTTACTTGGCCCAATGTACCCAGTCCCAGTCCCAGTCCCAGTCCACTTAGGAATTCCATGGACAGACCACATGGAGTCTTTTCGCTCGCCTTTAGCCACTTCACTTTTCCTTATACAGTTTTTCCTAGCTGCCCCTAGTGAAAATGTGTTCCCTTAGCACAATTGTTGGCGAGATCTAGCTGCAATTTTTAATGTGCATTTCTATACCTTCGGGTGTATGTGTGTGTGTGTGTCGGTCTTTGATGCTCTCGAGTTGCAGTTCCTGTGTTTCCCCTTAATGTGCCGCGAATATGTCGCCTTGTAGCCTTATTATGGCCTTCTATTTTTGGGCCCATCCATTGATGACAATTTTCATGTTGGCAGTGAGGCTGAAAGGGAAATGGTGCAAAAATATGTTTGAGACAAAAGCAGGCAAATGGGACGATTAGGGGAGGTATATAACTATATATATATGGAAAATAAAACAATAACTAACTAGGTAAAATTATTAAAAAAAATTTAAATTAAATAGGTATAGAATGCCACACACTTTAAAGATGAAAATGTATGTTTAATCCTTCCCCAAATAAATTAATTTAATATTTCAGGGAAATGCCTTAGTTCTCCTTTTATGTCAATGTTCTCAAACAATCTTCTCTAGAATTTCCAATTTGTTTTTGATTTTTTTCCCATGACTTTTTCAAAGGAATACTCCTACCGCCCGTTCTCAGGGTCCCTAAAAAAACCGTCTCATAAATGATTCCTTCAACAAATGACAAAAAACATCATCGCTTATTTGAGGTACACAAACCACAGACAACAACAGGCGGCGTACTCAACTCAAACTTTGACACTGATAGGACACGGGGAATACTAAACTGAGAGTTCAACTCAGCTATATATATCTATATAGTATCGTAATGCTATCGGAACTCATCAAATATGCACGACATAAGCCCTGGGCTCACGGATGGAAAATGCTAAGTGAAAAATTGTTAGCTTGGAAAGGGATTCGATTTGGAATCGTGGACGATACTGCGATGCAGTGATTATATATTTGATCATGCGAAAAGCGCACGCAAAAGAAAAACATGCGCAGGTACAACCTCAACAATAACAACAACAATGTTGCTGCTCTGCTCAGGAAAAGCGAGTTTTCCCTGGGAGGGAGATCGAACGAGCCATTGGACAAGGGGTGAGCGGTGAGTTCTGAGCTCTGACTTGTAAGAGGGGTGAGCCTTTAGAGTGTGTGCGTGGGTGCCTGCAATATGGCAACCATATTTACGTATGCGTGTGTGCGTGCGGGGGAGGGAGCAAGGGAGAGGGAGAGAGGCAGAGGAGGCGAGTGCAAGGGAGACAAGAACAATGTTTTTATGCTGCCTGCACTGGGAGAAAGTATTTAAAGAAATTTTGTTTTAAAAATAATGAATTTTTTGACGTATTAGGAGAATCTTTTCAACTTTATTTCAGCTTAAAATTACTTAAATATTTCTTTTTTAATTAATTTAATATAATTGGTATATTAATTTCATATATTACAAACTTTTCTTATAATTTTAAAATTATTAAGATGATTTTAAATTATTATTGTAATTTAAATTTATTGAAAACTTGAAATTTAGTTTAAAATATCAGTCGAAAAAAGTTCTCAGTGTGCTCTGCACGTTGATGGAATGGATGATGGAATGAAGAAGCGAGCGCTTGGTAAATGTAAATAAAAACCAAAACTGAGGAGGGATTCTCTGCGCCAGCAGAGCCGCTGGCCGTGGCAGAGGCGGAGGCGGCAGCGGCAGCGGCGGCGGCGACATCGGAGAACGCAGAGGAGCGGAGTGTTTTGTTCTCGTTGGAGTTTTAGAATTTATTCCGTTTCGGGATGTCAATGCAGACGCACGCGCTGCGCGATCTAAAAAGAACTTAACTGAAGTGAGGTGGAAGCCAAGTGAATCTTAAATTAACCGCCTGAATTTGAATTGAAATTTTGAATTTATGGTATTTGCCACATTTGACATTTATTTTGTTTTCGCCAGCCATTTTTGGCACTCGCGCCGCTTTGTGTTTTTCCCGTTGCGCGCCTGCGCGCAATTTTTTGGCGCGTGCGCATGCGCAGTGGAAGTTGAATTTGAATTGGAACTGGACGTGGAATTGCAAGTGTTATTTTGCAAGTGAAAGTGCAAATGCATTGCAAATCAGAGAGCTCTGATCTCTGAGAGCCTAGACAAAGACTTTGTTTAACCAAGTGAAAGATAAACCGCAGGATCTCAAGATGTTTGTCACTGTGGATAACACAAACACCTTTTTCTCAGGTATAACTTTCAAGGATACTGGGCTAGAAATAACTTGTGACTTTTTCAGAATTTTTCTTTAATGGAAAATTCAAAAGATTTTTCCATTTATCTCTC
>JAEIIL010001434.1:0-33688 GCA_018905715.1 Drosophila lini | reverse complement strand
TATTAAGTATAAGCATTGTTTACTTCTTGTTAAGAAAAATATAAATGTTATTTCTTTCTTATTGAAAAATTAAAATATAAAATGTACGGGAATACTTAAAATTAAAAGTTTGAAATAAAGTGTATTCATTTGCAACTTGGCCTTAAATAAAGCAAAGTAAATATAGTTAAATAAGATTTTATTAATTTTCATGTAAAGAATTTCTCTACTATTTCGTTAGGTGCATTTTTGGAGCATACATTTGACTTTCTCGGCCCGTTCGACTGTCTCGTCCGTCTCTCTCGACTGGGTCGCACACCTTTTTTTGGCCACTCCCCTACACGAAGCTTACATATTTGTTAATACCTAGATTCCCGACTGCGAGTGCCGTATGAGATTGGCTTTAATCCTATTTGCCGCATTTGCTGCTTGGTTAGCTTTTTTCATTTCGCTCCTCACTTTCTGCCTTCTGTTTTCGAAGCTGGACTTTGACATTCTGATTGGCATTGACAACCCACTCTTTGTTCTAAACTTCTCGGCTTTTGTTGACCCCTTTTTTTTTTGTGTTCTTGTGTGTGTGTGTGTGTGTGTTGGAAATTGAAAAATAATATAAACAGCTTAAGCTTAAAGTTTCTCTGGGGCGTATGCGCAACTTTTCATTTGTGTTTCTGTCTGACTCCGTTTTTAATCTAGGCAAACAGCCGTAGGTTGCAGACGTCTAGATGGGCTCTGATTAAAAGGTAAATAATTTTTTAAAATATAATGGAATGTAAGCAACAAAGGGGTAAAGTGATTTTTATTGTCACAAAGATAGGGGTGATAGAATTTATAGATATAAGAGTCATGAATTTACTTAATATTCCTGAACGAAATATTGAAATTGAACAACTAAATTTATAAAGTATACGCCCCTTGGGCTTGCAGTTAAAGAGCTGAAAGGTAAGCATTATTTCTTGATTAAAGCTTCAGCTTTAATTTTCTTAGAAAGCTTCGTCAGTCATTCAGCCAACACAATTCAATGTTTGTGCCGCTCAAAGACATTGCTCCTGTCTAATCATCCCTTTGGCACAATTTTCAACAATTTTCAACGAAAATTCGGACCATTATCTGTTCAACTTGAACTGGAATCTTTTTGGCCACAATCGCATGTCTCGAATGCGGTGGCAGCCACAGGCTATGGCGATAAGTCCGCCCCGAAAGTCATTAAACTTGTATTGCCAACTTTTGGGGGCCGTGTGCGACCGTGAGAGAGCAGACTAAAGTCAACTTTTATGCACATGGCCGCCGTCAATTCGATTCAATTTCTTGGCACTAAACGCGGACAGATTTTATTGTGAGTGCTTGGGGTGGCTTTATTTCCGGATGCGAGTTTGTCTGCCGAGCAAAGTCCACTGCCACACTGCGTGCAAATGGCGCAACAAATTAGCGACAAAACTTTACGGACGCCACAACACACAGCAATTAAAAATACAAGTACAGCAACAATAATTACCCGATGCTTTCGGGGCGAGACGGAAAGTTTTGTCGGGGAAAATAGCGCCACATCAGCAGCCGAGTAATAACAGTTTTGGTTGCGGATTCCTGCAGGAACAGGGAGCAAGGAGCAAGGAGCTGCCGTGCCTCATATTCAATTTCGGGCAGCTTTTCATTTTAATTAAAGCCAATTAAAAGGAAATGCCGGTCTCTGTACCGTTTCAGCTCTATTTATCTCCCATTTTCCTCTGAAAATGTGCTCACGCACACACAATACAAATTGTCCTGTGTGTTTTCCTGCAGCTTGTAGCTCTTGGCATCTTAAGCGGGATTCTTTTAACGTATAATTGCTGTGCGAAACTACACATTTTTTGCAGAGTTTTTGCCCAGTTTCCCCCTCTGCTAATGAGTGGAGGTGAGAAGACCAAAAAAAGGTTAAAAAACAAAGAAAAGTAGTGTGCTTTAAAAAGCAGTGGCAAAACAAAACCAACAATGGCCTTAGAAAAAATATAGAATTACGCTTAAAATACTCTTGGAAAAATGAAGATTTATTAAAAGTTTTAATAGATATAAGTTTAAATAAATTAAAAAAAAAAGTTGTATATTTCTATTTTATAGGATTATATTTACTTCGCTTTTACTTTAAATTAGTCTTTCAAAAAGAACCTTAATAAAAATTAAGAATATATTTGATTTTTATCTGATTATTATGTGTGCAATTTGTGCATTGCATCCTTCAACTGCTGGCGGCCAGGATACGCATTTTCGTTTTGTTAAGTGTGTCTGTGTCCTGGCTGGCTGCGTGTATGGTATGTGTCTATGTTTTATTTTTGCGGTGTGTTTTGCCTGCGAATACACAAAGTTAAATGGTTTTTCATATACTTATATATAGTTTTATATCCTGCCTTGTTTATGTTTATTCCCTATCTTTCTTTTTTTTGTGTGTGGCATTTGGCTTTCAGCGTTTGCTAGCTTCTACCTTTAAAATATAATCAAACCATTTCAAGGTAATGAGGAAAAAAAACTACGATTTTGTTACAATAAATCAACCTTCCTTGGTTTTTATATAATTTTTTTTTTTTAAATGAGCTACATTTAAAATCGGGCATCCAACTCCATACGTTTCGACGCTCCTCTAAAAATCACTTGAAATCTTTAAACATTAAGTATTCGCCCTGTTGGCTGGCAGGTCTCTTGGTCAAAGACCCGCAACTGAAAAGCTCCGCGCGAACATTCACCGTGACCACCTCATTGTGATGCATTCGTTTCCTGCCAAATCAACTGTCAAATAGTGAACGGTACTTTTGATTATCAGCTATTTTGCATACCGCCCGCCATTTTGGTCCACGGGTGAGGTGAGTGGAGTGCGTGTGCGTCGTGGCGTTGCCTTGGGCACATTTAAATTTCCATTTGAAATTGGCAGCAGAAATGCGGAGGGCATGATGGGTGGCCCCCCACCCCCAGAAACAGACAGCTGTTACAATATTATTGACTCATATCGCATGCACGGCACAAGCTCACGCCAAGTCCTCCAGGACACCGGGTTGATACCAGGACTCGGAGTAGAGTCCCCTCCCTCCCTCGCTCTGTCTCAAGCGAACAAGCTGCTGCCGAGCTTCCTTTTTGATTTGCCATCGGGCACCCCCAAGCCGGTGAGGCAGGTTGAGTTTTGAGTGCGGCGAACTTGGCATAAAATTAAGTGCTCCATTTTAATTGAATTGATGTCGGTCGGGGAACCCACGGCGAACGTGTTCCGACCGTCTTCCGCCATCAACCAGGTAGCTTTTGACAATCTTGTGTCAATAAATGGCCCGGGTGCTTCAGCCACATATGCTGCCAATTTCGGGCTTTTGGAATATCTTTTGACTTTGCTTTTTATGCTCTCCGCCGTCTCGGTCTGTTTTATTTCGGTTCAGGTAATCATCGGGGAGCTCGGCAGGCACGTCTTTGAGTCGAGTTTCTTTATTTTTTTTTCTCCTTTCCGAGGGGCAACATCTGTTTGATAATGTCTGCCAAATGTTTATCACTTTGTTCGTGTTATTATTATTTTTTTCTGTTTATGCCATTCATGAATGCATATGTCGAGATTTAACTTTCCATTAGCTGACGAGTAGGAAAGGTTCCTTAAAAGTTGGCATGAAACGTAAACTTTCTCGTTCAAAAGCAAAAGGACTTTGGGATCATGAATAAGTTAAAGTTCAGAAACTTAATACACAGAATGTTTACAAAAGGAGAATTTGCATAAATCTTAATTAATACCTGGGTAATGTTTCCATACGAAATGGTGTTAATTATGAGGCTTTTTTACACTTTTAATTAGTTTTTCATTATTTTTAAAGCTACTCGATATGGTATTTACAATGTATTTAATTCCTCCTCCGATTACTCAATACACATCATCGATGGCCGAACAAAAAGCAGTCAACAGGTGAAAATAATAAATCATAGCCCGGTGACTCAACAACACTGGCAAAAGTGTCGCTTAAATTGCAATTTTCAGCATCGATGCCGGCAAAAAGTTGCTTTCAATTTCCGATCGAATCGGGCGTTAATCGGCGGTGGCATGTGGCGCCCCAGATATGTACGTTGCGTTACATTCCGTATACGTAACGTTCAGTTTAAGTGGCGTTTGTTAAGTACAACAACACGCCTGACATCATTATCGCGACTGTCAACAGAAGCTGCTGTTGATTATGTTGTTGGAGTCGCCGAGGAGGCTGTGAAGTTTGCCCTCTGATTGACAACTTTCGGGGGTGAGATTGGTGGGGGCTCGGGGGCCTTGGGGGTCTCGAAACTTTTCGCCCCCGTTGTCAATTGTCACTCGAATCCAATTTAACACACTCAGGCACACACGTTGGGTGAGTGAGTCGTAAACAGCTATTTAAGCAGCCAAGCACCACGGTGTCGGTTCTGCCAAAAAAAGGCATCAGCATTATTGGCATCGTCATCGTTATCTGACAGTTTGCGTTTGACAAAAGTGTCGAGGCGTTAACGGTGCTTCGTGCTTGACGTTTACCGCTTGCTACTTGGAGGTGGCAACCCTGGCAACTGTCACAACTTTTTGCCTCGCGTCACGCACTCGAAATGCCAAAGGAAAGTTTTCAAGGATTTTCTATATTTGTAGTTCTAAATAAATTATTTTAAATATTACCTCACATGAAAATTCACCCGTCAGAAATGTTTTCCTTCGAATATCCAGTTGATTTGCCGAAGTTTACTTATCTGAACAAATATTCAAATTTGGTTTTCCCTTGACTTTTAAGCTATGTGAATGTTGCTGAATTCCAGTTGAAGCTTAAACATTCACAATAAATGTTTTTCCACCAAAATGAAATAACACAATGTTTTTCGGGACTCAACTCCCCCGAGCCAACCGCAAAAGGTAAATGAAATGTGCAATCTGTGCATATCGAAAAATCGGAAAACTTTTAACACAAAAAATGTTGCCAACAACTGAACACATAAAGCTTGGAAAGCGTTAAATGTTCTGTTAGCCGTACAACAGAATAGAAAAAAATAACTCCACTCACCCCGAACATAAATATTCATTTATTTAATTAAAAATATTTGTCAGTTGTACCGCATCGGATTACGATTTGGGGAAAAAGATTTCTGGTGGAGAGATTTTCTCTGCCTAATAATTATTTGGCCTGCCATCTTTCGGACTAAGCCAAACATGAAAAGGTAAAATCAGTGTTTGAATGCCATTTGAGAAATACACAATACTATTTCAAGTAAAAAGCTTAGAAAAATATTGAACATGTGGAAGGTGTGCCAAGCCTATGGGGAGTCATATTGAAAATATATGTCAGCTTCCGTGCTGGCAATTTGCATTCGGCAACGAGTTGGTCAAACTAACACCTGGCAGAGGTATAAAAACATTTTCTGGAACATTTAGGAAATTGTTGGACACGTGTGTGTTTTGCGCACAGATGACTTGTTGGCAGCAGTTGGACCACCACTACTACTTGCACATTTCCATAAAATATAATTAAAAGTAACACGCCAGAGACTCGGGTCCTGTCAGATTTTTGTGTAAAATACTGCCAGAAAACTCCGGAGATATCTTGCATATTTTGCGGTGTTGTCTCAACATATTTAGCTTTGCTTTCAACGCAATTATTGTTACGATTATTGTGCAAATGCCTCAGTCAAGCCTTTGCCCAAAAATAATTGCATATTTTATTGTTGCTGCTGTTTGCAGCTGACAAATGCCTTTTGTGCTGTTTGTTTAATTGTAACTACGTCTAATTGGAAGCATCAACACTTGTTTTGTGCAGGCATCTTAATTAAAACCCCACTACATAGAGATATAAGAGATATATATATGTATGTGTGTATATAGTGTTGTGTAGTGGCAGCTTGGCAGTGGATCTGCTGCTGAAGGTTGAATGACTGCCAGCGGAGCTCTGGGGAAATCGAGTATACGCCCCTTGAAAAATTTATCTGACATTTTCGCTCGCTTTGTTTCAGCAGGGGCGGAGTGAGGGCAAAAAAGGGGCTCCGCCAGCAGACAAGAGCCAAAAAGAATTCACGCTCGATTTAAAGCTCATCCCGAATGTCTATCAGCCACAGCAGATGCACTAAGAGAAACTAGTTACACTTATAGGTGAAAATTTAGATGTAAATGTTCTTAAGAATTTTATATGTTGATTTTATTTATTTGAATTGTTTTAATTTTATAATATAGTTTTATATAAGCTTTGAAAACATATTGCATGACCACCACCACTTTCCTCTCTGTGCATCAGTCAGAGCGCCAGCGACAGTGGAGTGGGCTCCATCCCAATGACCCGACACCGAATACGACTCCGACTCCCAGGCCGAGTCCTGCTCTCACCCAACTCATTAGATCTGGCCCAGTGACAGTGGCACGAGTGCTGACAACCCGTTTTTGAGTTCTGATATTTCGTCACTTAAGAGCCACCGAAGGCCCCGGCCTGAAATTGTTTTTACATAAACGGAGCAAACAAGCAGGCTGTGGAGCAGAGGGCTCCGGCATTTTCTGGCTTTTCCGGTGTTATGTCAGTCATAATCATTCTGGCCTCCCATCGGCCATCTGGGCATCTTCCATCCGGCTGAATGGGTTGAGAAGATGCTAGGCCGAGATGTTGCCCCAGGCCCCAGGAAAACAGGACATGGCCCAAACAATGGTTAACCAATTTAGTGGAAAGTGTGGGCAGCGAGTGCCTGAGCGTCGGTTTTGCGGTTGAAATCCGGCTATTGTTCGCAATTGATTTTAAATTAGCTTCATTTGCAGTTTGCTTGGGCATCGTCAAGTGGGCTATTAAAAGAGGCTTTAAATGTGGTAGGTAGATGTATAAAATAAAAGAAATTTAAAGCCAACAAATGTTTAATTTTGTTTGGATTTAATTTTATAATTATTTGTAAAATAAACTACTGAAATAATTACACTCCAAGCATTAAACACTCAACTAATGGCAGATTTAAGAGACTGCTTTGTAGCCTAAACAATAAATAATCACATTTAAAAATAAGCTTATTATTCTTTCAATGAATTACTCTTCTTAAATAAATACATTTATTTCTTTAAGCTGAAAAGCTTATCATTATTATCTGTAAGCTAAAGTGCCGGCTTTTCGACTCGCTACGATTTTGTCTGCTTAACATTTAACAGGATTATGGGAATTATGCATTCAGAGTGCAAAAATGATGACAGACAATGACCGGGACTGAAAGCTGACTGCTGAAAGTGCAAGGCGAGACAAAAGGCGACGACGGGACGCAAATTGCATACAAATGCAGCAAATTCAAATTTCGGAGCGCTTCTTGGAGCAGTGCTTAGTTTAATGCGTTTCCCCAGAGAGAACTCCACTTTCCCGGACGGAGACAGCGGGCGAGGGAGCGGAGTAGAGTCGAGTTGGCTTACTTCCGGCACATTGCGACCATTTTATTTGGAAATATTTTTGCCAAGGCACTGACATTTCTCCCTTTTCAATCTGTCTGCTATCTCTGGTACATTTAGGAAAATAAATGTTTACGAAAGGGGAAATACCAATTAAAATGTATATTTATATTTACAAAAATTAAATTAAACAGAAAACAATTATTTAAGTTTTAAGAATTTTCTTGTTATATCAGTTTTAATGTTTTCTTTTAGAATGTTTTGTATACAATATTCTTTTTAGTGTAGTCTTTTGGCTGGTATTTGTTTTCGTTTGGTTTGTTGTCAAATACTGATCCCCCTAGCTATGGAGTTGCGAATGGAGTTGCATTGGCAGCGGGGACAGCTGACAAATGTGCAGGGTTTCCCGAAAAAAAAAAACAATAGATTAGCAGGACTATCTTTCTCTCTGTGAAATGATTTCGCCCCCGTTTGGGCAATTTAATTTTCAGACTCCGGCAAAGCAACAACATAGTAAGAAACGAAATCGAAGAAAAATTATTGAGCCAAGTTTTGGGGCATAAATTCTTGAAGTGTCGCGTATAATTTGAGTTTTCTTCAATTTCGTCTAAGTGCCCGGCCAACTTCGGATTTCCCACGGCACTTTCGAGTGCTATTAGTGCATTCATTCATGCAGCTCGAAATTGATGTCAGAGCTCCTTTGACTTACGATCCTCCGCAGCGCAGGCTCTTTGGCGCAGTGCCTTTATGAAACTCATAATTCCTGTTTGCTCGCCCACTTCTCCTTGGGCTCCTCGGCTCTTTTTTCGGCGTTTTTTCTTGGGTCCACTTGAAGTGGTGGAAAGTGATGAAAAGTGAAAAGCCTCGCCTTTGGAGTTTAAATACTGCAGAAGGTACAGGTCTTTTTAAGTCTCAAAATCCCCAAATGAGAAAGTGGACTGGCATTGTCGGGAAAATATAATCTATATATAAATAGCTTTAAACTTTTAATTTAATTATGGAAAGAACTGAGTGGGAACAGGATACTTTTCACTTAGAAGAGAATTCTAGGAAATTGCCAATAGTAAACTTTTTCAATGTAAATAATACTTTCCACTTATCATCAACAAAAAATACAAATAAAAGCAAATAAAAAAATAAATTTAATATTGTTAAGAAAAAGCAAATAATTTTTTTATTTTATATTCTTGTTGTTATTTAACTCCATTTTTTTTCAAAGTGTGCTCTTATTGAACGCTTGCCAGTTGTTAGAACTAGAATATTACCAGTTTTGGCACGCGGCCGCAGCCTTTTGCATAATTTAATTACGCTAACTCTCATGCATATTTAATGTAAAAGCCTTTTAACGCCTTCCTTATTTATGTATTTTTAGTCATGAAAATTTATACTTTGTTATTGAAAACACGCAAACCAAACAACAATATTTCGCCCCAAGAGTTTTTTTTATTTTTTTTTTTTCTGCTGGCCCCTAATTACACACAGTTTTTAGAGAGCCGAGCTTCTGTCGCGCTAATTGGTGGAAATAAGTTTTCGGCAACGTTTGCAATCGGTGTGGTGGATCTGCGGGGATCGTGGCTGAATCGATTTTCAATTTGGCAGTATTGAATTGTAGGCCACAGAGAAAACTTGACAGCGAATTTCCCTCCCTCACTGTCGACTGCGGTCTGTCGTTTAGATACGCCGGCCATTTTCCAGGGAAAATTGATAAACAGAAAGAATGTCATGTTTGCCTAGCGCAGGATATAGGGATGACAAATAAAAAGGATTATATCATGATTGATACATTTTACTATGAACATTTTTTAAATTATTTAATTTTGTTTTAAATTTTGTAATTTATAATTTAGAGACATTATCAGTCCTGGGATGATGTTCAATATTTTACCTGTATTTTATTAATTGATCTCAAAACCAATGCGACAAAAACTTTATAATGCAAATTTTTTTTGAAAATACATAGAGTTAAATGCGCTATTTTTATATACTGGATTTTTTTAATTATAAATAATATTTAAATTATATTTAAAACTAATTTAAACACCAATAAAAGAAACTTTCTGTGTTATATTAAAGCCGATATTCTGCGATTTACATCCCTAACACATTCCCATGTACAAATCGCCATCTGCATCTGTTGGCGGGCATTTAAAAAGTGTACGTTGGCCAATATTGATAGCATTCCCCTGTGGGCGGAACGGGAGGCGCGGCAGCCTCTATTGCTTCAATTACTGCAGAGGACAAAAAAAAAACGTGGTAGGAAACGTTTTCGTTGTTTGGCAACTCTGGCCAGAAGCATGTGTCGGTGGGTTCTGGGATCCCTCTGCAAGCCTTTCCCCCAATCAATTGGCGTGCGGTGGGCGTGGCCACTTTGAAACAAACATCCATTGATGTCCAGTGGAATTTGCCTTCCAACAAGCTGGGAATCTGTTAAATACGAAATAAATGTTTGTTCAGGAAAGATACGAGTATTAAAACAAAAAGGAAACCATTCCGAAAATATCTTCAATTGTGCGGGCTTGTAAAAGTGTTTTTACGGTTTTCTCCATATTTAAATTGAGGCTGGCTCAATTACATTTATATAAAATAAAAATATCCATGGTAATAACATTTCCGTACTTGTTCAGATAGTAAAATAATATTGGCTGCAGATTTACAGATCAGAAAAAACTGTCCAGAAAAATCAAAATTGTTGAAATAATAATTATAGATTTGATTAATATTAAATTACATTTTAAGTCGATAAGACCAACCTATGTATTGTTTACTTAAATACATATGAGCAAACACAAGATGTCTATAATATTCAAAATAATTTTGACAATTTTAACAAAAGCCATACCACATTTTCTTCGAGTGTTATTGCCTATCAAACCCTCGCCAATTAACGGATAACCAAAAACCCAAGGGAGCAGCCCCAATAATCACCACAAAATTTATCCGAGGGGGTTGGTAATAAAATTAAACATAATTACAACAAAGTGCCCTCAGCCAATATAATCAATGCGGAGAAATACAGAAATTCAAACAAAAACAAGCCATATTTGGAGCGCATAAAATATAGGCAAAGCTCCGATGGCGAAAGGCAAAAACGATATAATTTGCTGGCCGGCAGAGAAAATGTTCTCGTTAACTTTTGCATAGAAATCGAGTAGTGGCCGTTGTGAATCGATGGCAAAAACTAAACAACAAATGTATAAACTAAGCAAACACATATGAAATTTACTGGCCCTCTAACACACAGATTCGAAAAAGGAAAGGGCAAACGTTGCTTTTTATTGGCAAACGCGTGTTGTGTAGCCGGCGTACGTGCTCCGAATTAGTTTTTTGCGATTTGAATAAAATTGTTTTGAATAAATTTGAATGCCACACCCACCACCTCATGCAAGTACATAACCACGAGTCCCTGCAATTGTTAAATGGGCAATGGATATTGCCATATTCTGGCTAGCCGACATTTGCTGGCTCCTGCAGGCGGTTGTGTAATTAGACAATTGCAAAATCTATACATAAATTCGAAAGGCATTAACTGTGTTTTTGAATATTCAAGAAAATGGGCTTTAAATTTAGGAAAATTTAATGTAATAAATAATTTAAGCGATTCATCTTTAAAGAAGGAAAATAAAGCTATTTTTATTAATATTTTCAGAAGACTTACAGCTTGGGAAATATAAAAAACAAAATAGTAAAATAAAACAAATTAATAATAACAATTTTTTAACTTGATAAACACTCATACAAATGTATTTCATTTCCCATAGCTATTTATTTTTCTCTCATATAAAATTTGTTTTTAAATTATCAAGGCTGCCGAACGGATATCTAATTAATGCTTGGCGTTTGCCATTAAGCACTTTTAATTTTAATTGCATTTGTCTGTCATAGAAATGGTTCAATATTTTTTTGTAATTACTAATTTAATTAACTTTTACATTTGCAATTAAACCGTTTATTATTTTTCAATTACAGATGTAGCGGTAGAAAAATCAAAACAAATGTTAATAAATGCCAATTAAGTGAATCACAATTAGTGGCCCCCATGCCGAAAAATCGGCGACTTAATGATGGAGGCGTGACCGGGTCAAAGGTCAAGGCGCGGCAGCATCATCGAGTGGCGACATAAAATAAAACACACTCATAAAAGCACCAACACAATCATAAATCTAAGCGAGTATCTGTGTGCGTTAGGTGAGCGTTAACAAGCCAAGGACTTGTATAATATTTTCTAATTTCTCAATTTCCCGCACATTGACATCCGGAACTAATAAAAATAAATCGCACTTTGATATCCGCTGCGCATTGCGTTCGTTCATTTGGCTTCATTTCTCTCTGCTCTCTTTTCAATAATCGTTATACCCACACACGTACAATCACACACATATAGGTACACAGGCACTGAGGAAATAAGAAGATATTGCATATATTTTTAAATTTTAAAGGCTTTAAAGGTTAAAATAATTTGTATAATTTTTGTTTTAATTCAGAAAACAACGATTTTATTTTCTCTCGTTTTTGCATTAAAAATCGTATTAAAAATGTATAAGAAATATTGTTTTCTTGATGTAAAAACAGCTATTTATCTTATCCATAAATATAGTTTAATAATATTCAATAAATAATACATATTTTCGGTTTTTTTCTTAATTTTTTTCAAGTGCACGTCCGTTTACACATGGAGAGCTCTATCGGCTGTCAGTGTCCTGGCCCACTAACATTTTTATATCATTTTTCGTATTTCTTTTTTCATTGTCTTCCTTTTGGCTTCCCGCACTTTTTTGGCCTGGCCGAGTTAGCGCCAACAATAAATAAATACGCTCTCGCATTGCCACACACTCACACTCTCTCACACACACACACATACACACGCACACATTCCGCATGAAGTTACAGGAAATTTATAGATCTGACCGGATGTGCGTCTCTCCGGTGACAGAAACACACGAGATAGGAGAAATGCGCCGGGCAATAGTTGGCGAGAGAAGGAGCGGAGAGGAACTTATATCTGGTGGGCACTGTATATATTACACTTTATGCGCGGGGATCGGGTACACAGTCCTGTATGTGTGTCTATTACATGCACAAATAACAACAAAATGACCAACTAAATAAATAGTTTTGTAACCACACAGAGACAGAGGCGGAACCAGGCAAACAGGAGTGGGGCACCAGCATCAGCACCACTCCAATTTCAGTCCCCATCTCGGCTTGAATTTCTTTTTACGGCTTCCCAATGCCCAATTAGATTGTGATCGGATAATATTTGCACACAATTTAATAGCGAGTGTTTCGTTTATTTGAGGTAAATCTTCTGTGAGAGTGGAAATGTTGAAATTTAATACAGAGAAAACTTACTTTTGTGTGGGTAAATATATGTAGTAATAGATACCATTTTGGGACATTTGCTTACAAATTAAAGTTCATATTTAAATATTATCAAATAGGTATTTTTAATGGTAATCTCATATCTGAAATTGTTTAGAAAATATGTAGCTAAATCCCATTTTATGATTGCTTGGTAATTGTGTACCTTTTGGACAATAATTGCATTGCACCTGCATTAACTCAGTTTCCAAAAGGACCTCCTTAAGCCCATCCTCTAAGCAATTGTTCCAAGCCAGCACTTTGCGAGTCGCTTGCAACTTGAAAATAGAGACAACTCTGCTGCTGCTATTCTGCTGATTTCCTGCTGCTGGCATCGTAAATCCTGCCGGAGAAATAGTATATATATCAACGGCTATACAATATAAGCGACTCAGGGCAAGACGAGCCAAGGCAAGCGTATTATTGCTTTGGTTCTTCTGGCTCTATCTTATTTCAGGGGGAGTTTAACACTCGGAAAAAATATTAAGACTAAAAAGAACTTAGAATACTATTATAGAATAACGAATTGCAATTTTACGGTGAATATTTTTAAAGTTTATTTAGTTTATATATTATTTATATTTTATTTTAATTTTCCAATAAATAGATTTTCCTCAGTGCAGCCCAATAAAATTGCTCGAGTTGATGATGAGGAGCAAAACGGTTGTGGGTGTGTGTGTGCCAAAGTCTTCGATGTATCTCCTTGCAACAGGAAGAAGCAGGTCAGCAAATGCAACAAAGCTGCTTATCGCTTAACGCTCTGTGTAATGCGTTTAAACTTGATGATTGATCCTGGATTCTGGATCCTGGCCCCCCCCTCACACACACACACCCCCGTTGGCCATTAGCTGCAACTAAGTGCAGATACAGATAGAAAGCTGAACAAAAGTTTCTTGGTCAAACTTTAAGGGGGTTCGGTTGGGTTCTGGGGTTATTCTAGTGAGGCCTAGGCTTAGCTATGGGGAATCCCCTTTTCCCCTACTTTAACCCCGTCCGCCGCCCCAAAGGATTTTCGTCTCCTGCTGGCGCCATTGTTCCATTCATTTTATGTTGTTGCCTGCGTTTTATTGACTGAAGTGTGGCCTGCTATGGCGATGGCGGCCATTGTGCCCTAAACTAAAACAAAGTACTGTTAGAAGCACTTTCTCCCGCTGTCTATGTGTGTGTGTGTGTACTGGTTATGGCTCGTTATATGCGTGCGTGTTACTGCGCAAAGATGCCCCATAAATTTCGCGCGTTTTCGCCTTCAATTTTTTTCTCGCCTCGTTTTTAATTTTTTTCTTTCCTATTTTGTTTCCTTTTTGGTTTTGTTTTTATTTTTACTTTTATGGCACTGCTAAAATGGCACAATTATTTTTGTTGCTCAAAGTTTTTTGCACTATGTATTGTATGTTCTAAATTTAATGACTTTGGCAGCTCTTGTGGACAGTAAATCAAATTGTTATTGCCGGGTCATTCCTCGTTTTTGTCACCTAAATTAATTTTACGATGTCTGATGTAGCAAGTGTCTGACGACAGTTTTTCTTCTATTTTTTTTATGGCATGGAACTTTTAAGTTTCCTTTGCAGCTGATACCAGCTAATTAGCTGAAAAGGCTTTTAAGATCGATGAAATGAAAATTTGAAATGCAAAGAGAAAAAGGGGGTTTTCAAAGGAAAGAACAGACGGCAAAACAAAAAATTACAAGTGTGAATTCTGAAAGATAAGAGTAGCAGGAATCAATTTCATTTGAGTATTTAAAGAAATTTTGCCTGAAAGAAAAAAATTCAAAAGAAATACTAACAAATATAAGTAATGTAAAAAGAAGTTTTCTTATCTTTTCCCGCTTTTCCTACCTACAACACATCATTAATTCTGTTAAGTTATTTTGTTTTAAATATTTAAAATTTACTAGCCGATAAGAAAAGGTATTGTAAAGCCCTCAGGCAGTTATTTAACTCGATATTTTAGCACTTCGGCACACAGTATTTATGGTCCGATGCTGTAGTCAAATATTATTCCACGCACTCAACTCACGCACGAACAGAGTCAGCAAGAGGGGCATTTTCGGGGGCAATGGCAATGGAAAACGGGGCTTTTGTTTGCATATTTTTCGGCATAGCACTTAACGCCGTGGCAGAAACGCAGAGTCGACCACAATGCCCAGGTTCAGCATGCCGACTGGATGGACAATCCCCGGATCCCGGGCAAGGCTTATCCCTGGCTCTCCTGCCTCTGGTCAGTTCGGTTGGCACTTTATGTACTTGCATTTTCCATTTCCACATTTAAAACGCTGCGTTTCTCTCTTCACTTTCTGTTTTTGTTATATATTCGTTACTGTAGATAGGATAAGGGAGTATACCTTTTGTTAAAAGCACGCAAAATTATTTCATACTTATATTAGTTATTTTTATAATATTTTGTAACCAGAAATATTAAACTAATCCAAAGAAATGAAAGAGAGTTTTAATTATATTTTGACTTATTACCATATTTACTGGATATAAAACGATCAAATCTGCACCTTAATTTATTTTTTTTAAACCATAAAGTAATCTTAAATGAATGTAATACACCACTGGGTATACAATGGTCGATATAATTATTAGCCGGGATCTTACTTGTTTTATATTTTGTTTACACTTTTGTTTTTCGCATTTCCATCGTGACGATGACGGGGCTCAGGTAGCGTTAACACTTGTTTAAAAATTTGTTATTGGATTTCTTTTGTTCGCATTGTTTATTTATTGTGGCAGTCGGCGGAATGGAGAGTGACAAAAGGGACAGATAGGGGGTGAAGTAGCGGAAAAAGAGTGGGAAAAATGGGTGTGCCGGAGATGGCTGACATACATATGTATATGGGGTCACGTTCCCCCTTTTCCTTTCCTGTATCGCTGTATCCCTTTTCCAGCCTCATTCAGTAGCGCTTTTCTCACTTTGCATTGGCTTTATCGGATTGCACGTAATATTTCTGACAAATTGAATATAATTGCGCTTAAGCTGAAAAGCGCATTAACCAAATTGAATATCATCGTCTCGTTGGGGTATCAAAAAATAATTTTAAATGGCATATGTGGCGAAAGGAAATCCGGCAAGTAAAGGATGCACTTTGATTGGAGATGGTTAAATGAAAAAGTTAAGCGTATTACAAATAATACAAAGAAACAAGTTTACAACAGTTATTTAAAAACAATGTTGTTTCCTTTCATATACTTGTTTGTTGTCTTTTCATAAACCTTTTTATATGTCAGTCTTAGTTTTTAAAGAGTTTTAAAATCAAATGAAATAAAGAAAAAAAAATATTACAGAATTCTACAAAAATCACATCTAAAGTAACTACTTTTATAATGTCTCTTTAATAATTTAAAAAGTTAAAACCTCTAATTCAAAGATGCCCCAAATAGTCAGCCAAACTTTTACTACCAAACTTTCGCTTTCATATTGTTGCAAGACATTACTTTTGCTCATTTAGCTTCTTATCCTTTTGTTTTTAATCCGTTGGCTTATACCCGAGTTCAGTCCAATGCCCTAGAATTTCAGAAAATTCACATTAAAGCAGATGTTTCCTTTGTCTGTCGCCGACAATAAAACATTTTATAATTCACCTTCTCCGTATTAGGCTAATTAACTTGCCAGCAAGTTTTTGTTTTGCTCATTTCATAATTGAAATGACAAAACTTGTTACTTTGGCCTTGTCCTCCGCCCGCTCACATATGGAAAAGACTACAAGAACCTCGTTGTTGGCCAGCAAGTAAATTAAGTTAATTAGAAGCAAATGAAATATGGGAAAAGTTTGCATACAAATGCTGCAAATGCTACGTAAGCCAAGTGGAGCGTTGCCATGGTCGTGTCCTTCGTGTTCTGACTGGACCGGAACATAATAATATTTCTGCGGGGGCACGTTTTACACTTCAACAACATTTCCGCCTGTTAAATTCCGTGGCCATAACAATTGCGTAAAATCGTTGCTGTTTTTTGTGTGTGCTTAAATTAAGGGCTAGCCAACGTCTGGTCTGTGTCCTGGTTTTGGCCGGGTCCCGGCCCCTGTAACAGTCAACGGGGAACAGCTGCGCGTAATTTTAATGAGAATATTCATTCGTGCCCACAATGGAGACAAGCGACGGTTGAAAGATTGGCGAAACACTTTCACCGGCAGCCGACAGCCTAGCACTTAATGTAATGTAATTTGATGCTCTCGGTTCAGGCAATTTCCAAAGGCTCCTGGACTGGTTTATATCAGTTAAGCGCACACTTTGATGTCGCGATTTTCCAAGAACTTTAGTTGGCCAAAAACTTTGCAAACCTAACTTGTTTAGCCTAATTTTGGACGACGTCTCTTATTAAGGTTCGTACGGGAAGCACCGAATTCAATTAGTTAAATTTACCAAGTATGTCAAGTGTATGCTTCCCCCGGGGACCATTTACCAGAAACACTTTATTCATTTTCACTTTTTTATTTCCTATTTCCGATGACAAGGATATGATATTCCTTTGTCACACCGAAAGCCGTCAGATTGAGACATTCCGCATTAAAAATTAAGCTAATTTCTGCAGCCTCCTCCATCCAGTGCCATTAAGGAAATGTCACGACCAAATTTAGACCACTTTGATTCTGGTTGCGCATTTGATCTCGACATATAATTTGATTTGCCCTGTCAAGTGGGAACATTTCCTATTTTTTTCTTATTCTCCGCGCTTTGAAAAGCATTTTCCTGCTGCTGTAAATCAATGAATTTCTGATGAGGAGTGGGGAATTGTATATTTATGGGGCGCGTGTTTTCTCTTGTGAAATATAAAAATATTTACGATTTCATCTAAGCTCTAAGCGGAATACAGTTATAGTAACATTAATAAATTTAAATTGGTATAATTTGGTAGATAAATCTGGCAATTATTAATATATTTATTATTGCAATAAGAAATTTTGATGAGGTAAGGAATTTTTTTTGGTTTCTTATGATTTATTAAATATTTCTTACGTTTTATAACAAGCAAAAAGAGCGTCTCAACTTCCTGCTGAATTAGAAAGGAGGAAAAATACCGGCATAGAGCATCCTTTGTCCTTACATTATTTAGGGTCTCACTGCAAATATATGGCAGGTGCGTGGCGCTACGAAAAAAATAGAGAAATATAAAATGAAAACAAGGGAAGCTGCATTAACCAAAAAGGCATTTAGAAGCGGTGGCCACGCCCACGAATGCTGCAAAAATTAAAAGCAAATTTCCGCCACTCGAGGTGGCCCTCTATCTGCTATCCCTTTTCTCAGCTAGTACACTGGAAATTTCAAAAATTCGGAAACATTTTGCTTTAGCAAAATTGCTGTCCCTTAATAATGAATTTAATTTAAGTATTACATTTTATATATCTGGAAATATCACAGATTTTCAGTTATTTTTTTTACAATTAATTCTTAAAGAAAATCCAGCAGAGGTCTTTATTTTCTCAGTGTACCTATCCCACTCTGGCAATTTTATGAGCCGGCTTTAAAATCACGTTAATGATATTTACAGCGGCGGTTGAGAGGGCGCTGAGCTACAAACTCGCAAGTGGAGCGGCAGACTCACTTGGTCCTTTTGACCAGAGATGCCTCAGTCCTTGCCACGCCCCCGCTCCGTCCACTCCCATACCCACTCGACCCTGGTGTTAACTGTGTGAGTTTCCTGGCCAACGCCAGCGCAAGTCATTTGCATAACAAAGTCCGCCGAAAGCTGAACGCCGAACGCCAAACACCACCCACCGAAAGCCCACACCACCGCACACCCCCACACCCACACACACACACAGTTGGTATTTACAACATTTAAATTAGACATTAAATTTGAAAGATGGGCTGCCAAGGAACTTTGCCCATTTCTCTCTCAGGTGTTTCGCTTCTTAGCTTAACTTTACATTCGCTTTTTATATTTTTCTGCCAAATTTATTTAAGCTGCAGATAATTTCTGGCCGCCCTTGATTTACTTATTTACTTTGCTTTTATGGCACTTAAATGACATTTTGCCGCTGATTCGGCCTTTGTTGCTGCTTGTAATTTGGCCTGTTGTCGAGTGTTTTCTTTGGGGTCGATTAAAGCGATAAGCGTAATTCTCCTTTGCGGACAGACTGGGCCCAGTCTATATATTAACTTATTGGCAATTACAAAAGAAGATAGCAACTGGAGATTCAGCAAGTTGCCTCTGAAGGTCTAGTTTAGTGCGGGCATTATTCAAGGGGATTTATGGGTATTGGATGGGAATTGTTATTTGGTATTGGTATTAAAAAATTGATTATACATTTAGCTCAGTATTCTATTTTATTCCTTATTGTGTATTCTTTAAATTGATTCATTTTGCGTGTCAACTTTGCAACAATTATTCCTTTAGCTAATCGCCATGATCTTCTCTTTGGCTTAAAGTTTCCAAGTCTTATTTGGGTCTCCTTTATTCCACTGTATTCATATACAAAATATGCCCACTTATGGCCATTAAGACTAAAAGCATAACAAAATACAAGAGCCGAAAGCGCAAATTAATTCTCATACAAAAAGTTTATCGCTTGTGTCTGCTTTTGGGGGGAATTCCTACCACCAGCCAGTGGGTCTGGGAAGCACTAAGGAAATCAGCACATTTGGTTTTAACGACTATGTTCTTTGGCATTTTTTTTTCGACCAACAACAAAGAATATGCTTCCTTTGGTTGTTTTCCTCGGATTTTCCTTTCTTTTTTTTTTTCCTTGTGACCAACCAACTTGGTACTGTTGCTTTTTAATGTGCATTTGCTGTCGCCTTTGCTGGGGTACTTTGAACACGACAAGACGCCAACATTTGGATCGTTTCACTGTTGTACAGGGGTATTTTGAAATTTTCAAATAAGTTTGACACCAAATGGGATTCGTTGGTAAACAGATTTCCGTAGTGGGATTGTCGCAGAATAAAGTCGTGATATATTTCAGGATAATACTTCTAGATTTCATTTTATATGCATATCCATTCGCATTCATAAGGCAATCAATCTTCGGCTTTCCTCCGGTTGGCTGCCATTTTTCCTCTTTCCACTCCTGATGTCCTGTGAATTCGAGCAGCTGAGCAGCTCTTGAAATATGCAGACAGATGAGCCAGCAGCAACAACCATCGCCCGCAACACCAACGGCGGATGATGGCAAACTGTTATTATGCAAACAAATTACGTAGTGGATATTTCACTGAGCGAAATGGGTTAAAGGAACCCTTTTAAAAAGGAGGGAGAAATGTACTGAAATGATGAATAGTACAGATGATAATCTTAAATTTTAAAGGTCTTAAGAATTTCATTTTGAATTGATTATTCTTTTTAAGAACATATGAAGTGTCGTGTCTCAATACCTGCTAAATTATTACCAAAGAAGTTCATAATAATATATATTTAAACATTTAATGTACCTAATATGCACACAGCTACGGCAGCATTACAACTCCCAAATAAGTTCTCTCAGTGTCCCAAAACTATGGCAAATTTCAACCAACTCTTCTCTTCTTCCCTATACGTATTTCGTGGAGTTATTATTTGGTCATTTTGTTGAGCTCTTCGACTTCGTTTATTGCCCAATGTAATTAAAATATCCAATTAGAGGCGGCCAGAGATCTGCATATATGTGTACGCCTCGGAGAGCAGGACTTTTATGAGCTCCTGCTCCCGTTGGCCACATAACTAATGACCGAAAGGACAGCCCCGGCAATCGGCCGGCTACATAAATTCCCTTTTGGGTAAAATTAATAAAAATGATTGCAGCCGGTTGCTGCCCGTCGCTTGTTGTCCTCCGGCAGCGTCAGTACAATGAATGAATGGCGCATGCCAGCTGTTGGCCAAACATGCTTTTGATTGCCAACAAAAACTACAAACCAACATTGTTGTAAGCCAAAAACATCGGGAAGAGAAGGGAGCCAGGGGGAAAAAAATGGAACCCGTCTTTCATCAGCGCGCGTGCATAACAAGCAGCTCGGCTCAAACTAAAGCTGGACCAAAACCCCCGACAAAGGATCTCCGGCCAGGACACAACTTCATGCCGCTGTCCTGTCGTTCACTTGGCTCATACGGTTAGGGGACGAGAGGCCTGTGCTTGGAAAACCATTTCGGATGTCCTTGGTGTCGCTGTCCTTGTGTCATGCCACTGCAAAATGACAAACAGTTCGCGGGATGTGATGCAAACGCAAAGCAAACAGGAAAAATAAGTTAAATTCCCAAAAAAAAGAGAGTGGACTAAATTGCACCCCATACTTTAATTATTCAAGTCTAGGAAAAATTATAAAATAATGGATATTAGTTTAATTAGTTTGATTTAATATATTTTATTTGAAAAGTAATATAGTAAAAACCTTTCTTATATATGATTTAGAATTTTCAGTTAACCTACAAGCTTAATTCAAGTTGATTTAAAATTAATTTGAGCTTCGCTATCAATACGGAGATATTACAGAGGTATAAACTCACTTAATTTTTTACCTACAACACAAATATAAAATATACAAGATACTTTTAACAAGCCGCCAGTCCAGGGCATCACAAAAATTCCATTTGCGAAAGCTGTCTTCGCTAAAGACCACTCAGCCTGACAGACAGTGAGAAATCCTCAAACTCAGCTGCTGCTGTTTCGAGCGGCTTTTAATCCAACATAGTCCTTAACAATTGCCGCGGCTTTTTCCGGCCCTCTCCCCCGATACCTCCTACAAAAGTCTGCCACATCGCTTATAAGCACTTCACATCTAATCAATTATGCCATCTGCACATATCGCCGGGGCCCTTAGAAGAGCACATTGGCCAATGGCCACATAACATTTAAATATGCATGAGGACTTTAAAGCACCGCCAAGGATCGAGAGAGGATTCAGCCAAGAGAAATAAAAAAGAAACGAAACCAGATAAAATATTGCTGGGCAGCCAAATGAAATTGTAAGGAATAGCCGCTACCAACGTGAAATAAACAAGGCAACAATAAGGGGAAAAAACACCAGAAGGATAGCGATGGCAACAACTCCAGGAGCCCAAACAGAGACAACAAACTCCAGCTGTAGTGGAATCGGGATCTGAATCTGAATCAGGATCCGACAGAGGAACAGAAGCAGAAACAGAAGCAGCCGCCTGGATATGGAGGAGAAACATGAACCAGGAGCAACGTTGCATGGCTGTTGGTGCGCTAATTCCGTTAGCAATTTCACTTGCCAGTTGGGGAAAGAACACAAAACATGAAAACAAATATCTGGGAAAATGGTGGAAAATTAAGGCAATTGAACGTCGAGGAAATGCTCTGCAAAAATGTAGTACAAATATAGTAAATTTAAAGGTAAGATGAAGTGTATGAAATGGAAAAAATACCTTTGCAGACAGAATTGTATTTGGCTTTTATGGGTCAATAATGTTAAATTATAAAATATTGAAGAATAGTTTAGCTTTGAAACTTATGTATTTTATATATAAACCGGACCATGTTTACTTTACCAAAAAGAACTGAAACTTCTTTACCTCATCTCTCTGTCAAATAAACTTCCCTGAGAATGCGAATTCAGGATACTCAAAGAAATCAACTTTCCGCCCACATATGCATAGACTTCTTGGCACAGCAAACACCGGAATGGAACCGTTTCTTTTCCTCAGCAAACTCGAGCAAACACACTCGTACCGTGTTTGAGGTAGGGAAACAAACAAATCTTGTGCTGCAATGAAAAACGAGGCGAAACTGCTTAACGGCTGCCGTTTTCCGCTGCCATTCGTTCTGTCAAATGTGCAAAGGAAAAGCGGAGCACGCAGAAAAAAGCAGAAAAAATGAGAAAATATAACAAAGATGCTGGAAAAGAGACCGACTGAAATGGCCAAGCAAATTGTATTAGTGGCGGAGTGTGTGCTCTGTGTTGGCCACATTGCAACAGATTAACGTGCTTTACTTGGCGGGAGCATTAGCGCTCACGGGAAAAGATAAGGGGAAAAGTGGTGTAAAATAAGCTGGAAAATGGGGGAAAAGACCCCCAACGCCGCACAAAAGCAACGTTAATTGCGTTAAGGGCATACATGTGGTCCTCCCCCTCTCCTTCCTTTGACATCGGCAACAAATTTTAAATAAAAGAAACCACGCACTCACTTGTTTGCTTTATTTTCCTTTTGCCGGCTATCTTTTATTTATTTACATTAATTGGATTTCGATGTGTAACCATCAGATACATTCGGTTTAAATTGGATACATGAACCAGAGCAAAGGCTTTCTCAAAGGCCAACAGGGAAACTCAAAGTAGTCAAAGAACTTAAGGCCAAGGAGGTCAGTCAAAGCTGGAAATCTTTTAGTCTCTTTTTTAATACCTTTTTAAATTTTTAAATTTAAGATAGCTGAAAATAAACACTTGAATGTTTCAGAAAGAGAACTTTAAAATGAAAAGTTCTGTAAGCTTGAAAGGGCTTTAAGGGCTGTGACCCACAGCGAGGTAGATAAGCCGTAAGCCCCTTTCAAAATCAATATCCTTCTACCAATCCCCCCAATGATGATGGGATTAAAACTAATGGTCTAAAATAATTAAGCGGCCCTGCAAACTGGCTAAATCACTGGGTCATTGTGGGCTTAGCCCAACAGATGATGTGGCCCTGCTAACCGGATGAGATAAAGGATGGTTGCATGTGTGTGTCCCAAGTCCTGCTAAAAGGATATGTAGGACTTACCCTAAGTACGGGGAAGCCGCAGCCAAGTGCAGTGCCGACACTTACAAATGAACCCAAGTCGGGGCCCTGACAATGGAAATTGTGGGGGCAAAGCTCTAGCATATTGAGCGTAAAACCCGAAGATTTAAAGGTACATGCACAAAGATGATACCACTTAGACATATGTCTTTCGCCCTGCTCCCACTCACGATTTATGGTCGCAAAAAGAGTGGCGAACGAGGCTTCATCAGAACACTGGCCAGTGCAAGCCTTTTGCTCTCCATCCATCATCTTGGCAGCTTTTGCATAGGAGTCCTTCGGAGTCCCTTGCAAGAAGCAAGCCGAAAGTAGAAAGCAGAAAGGAGTAAGGCCAGAGGGGCGGGGCGAAAGCCATTTCATTGTGCCAAGTGGCTGTTTATGATGTTGTTGCAGGCCGGAAGTTATCAGTTGCCCCGGCTCAGGCTCAGGCTCAGGCCGAGACCAAGACCAAGACCAAGTACCAGACCCAGACTCAGTCCAAAAGCACAGACCAAAAGTCAACTCTTGGTGTTGCCCCAAAATGTTGTTAGTTTGCCATTTTGCTGCCGCACTCTTTGCAATGAAATTGAAGCGGAGTCGAAACGGTGTACTCTAACTAAGAGTTTCATTAATTTATAAACGCATTTGATTATTAGTTTAGCTGTAAAAAAACGAAGGTACATTATTAGAAAACCTTTATTTTAGACTATTAAATATTTTGTAAATTTTAATTAATAAAGGTTTTTTTAAGTAGATTTATGATGATTGATGATTAACTTAAAAATAGCTTCTTCTTATTTTTTGATTACTACAAATAACAATGTAAAATATTTTAAAATAAAAAAAATGATTTAAATCTACCTGAAAATTCTTCATTATTTAAAGGGTATAACCATTTTTCGCTTCTCGTGCGTTGACTTTTAATAATAACTAGTTTTTGGCCACCCTCAGGGCTGAGCCCACAAATGGTTTTCTTATATTGTTTGCCATTTTCTATTTTTACTCTGGCAGCAGAGCAGTGTCTGCCCAGTTGTTGTTCTTTTCCTTACTGCGGCTGTTGAAAGCTTCCTTAAATAAATTTTTTGTAGTTTACAGTTTCCGCATTTTGGGTGTAGCCTTAGCCTTAACCTCAGCCGAAGAAGAGAGCGCAGAATAACAGGAGCTCCATGATGGTAAAAAGCTGGTAAAAAGAGGCATCCGCTCGATTGTCCTGTTGGCCAAAGCCAATCATCAGTAGCCTCACCCAGGCCCTGTCTCTGTTATCCGCCAGCTTCCTGCTCTCGTTCGCTTTAACAATGTTAATAATCTTATTTTGTGCCTCAATGGACTTTTTCCTCTCTTCTTTTGGCCAGGCCTTTGTTCGCAGAGTCGATGGAAAAAAGTTCAGCAGGACCGAAATGTATGCATGGCATTTTATTGCATACCTTAAATGCAATTTTTGAAGCACAATTTTTGGCGCTGCTTTTTTTTGGTAACTTGCCCTGGAACGATACTTGCTCCTTCTGCCCTTGGTCCGTGATTTTTGTGCCTTTCTGTTGGCCAATTTTTTTCCTTGCCACTGCCACTGTGTTGGCCCGAAACGGGCAGCCTTTGCCATTTTTATCATTCCGCGGAAAGTTGCAGCCGCATTTGTCCTTTGCCCATGTCCCTATCTCCGCGTGTCCAGAAGCTTTGAGCCCGTTTGCAGTGTCATTTGGCCACGTTTTTTCCAATTGCAGAGACTGACAAGCAGTTAACGGGAACACTTTAAATAATTTCTTGTTAACATTTGTGGTTTTTTGAACTGTGATTGTCTTTCAAAATTCACAATTAAGAAAATTTAATTTAGAATTAAAATAGAACATTTTAATCTCAGAAAAAGTTAGTATTAGTATTTTTTTTATTCACTAATTCTATATCTGAGTACTCTAATAAAATCAGAATAAAATCAAATAGAGCACAAAAATCAAAGCCCCTAGAAGGTGGCCTATAAAACAGGAATAAGGTGAGTAGAGTCCCTTTACCAGATGATGAAAGCATAATAGATGAAAGCGGTGGCAAATGAACGAAAAGAAAAATATAAAGAAATTGGGTGGGATCGTATTACAGGAGGCGGACCTTGGGGCGTAACAAATGTGTGCCGGAAAAAAATTATACACGAGAAATAACAAAACACAAACAGATTACCAGCAGCCCGAAACGACATGGAACGGAACTAAAGCGGGGAGCCAGAAGTAGTAAAAAGAGGCAGCCGGCGAATAAATAAATAAATAAAATCAGGAGCCAGCGCTGATTTCGTTAGGGCCATCTCGTCCTTTCCGTTCTTACCGCCTGGACCCTCCCACTACCCTGACCGGGGCGCACAGCTGCAAATGAAACCCAGCCAGGCGAAACTCAAACAATAAATGGCATAGATAATGCCCCAAAATATTCAATTAGTTTATGGCCACGTTCACGTTCACCATTTTCGTTTGCCTGGTCAAAACCTGAAAACTTCAGCAGCAGAAAATTCCCAAAAATTAGAGATGCTTCGGCCAGCTTCGTACCTTTTTTGATATATTGTGTGGGTTTTTTGTTCGTTTGTTTTTTTCTTCCTTTTTTCTATGTATTCTCTAGCCCTTTTAATGGGCACCCGTATAATGGGCGAACTCGGGCAGAGGGAAAGAAAAATGTTGCATTAAAATATTTTTATTGCCTGGCAAAGTGCACAGGGGAAATTTGCAGAATTAAAAGGCAAAGCAAAAATTGAAAATAAAAATTAGGTAATGGGGGAAAAGGGAAACATGATAGAACTTTTACAGGTCATAAACTCACATTTTTAGTACGCAATTCCACTGATAATGATGGAGGTAGTAAGTAAATAATACTTTAAGTTGGGCCATTTAGGGCCATTCATGAGAGAACAACATTTGGCGAACTTGAAATAATACGAAGTTTTTGTATGATTTTAATAAACAAAAAATTTATAGAAAATTTGCCATTTATTGTCAGTGAAATGGAGTAGCTGAAATGCACTCGAAAATATTAACACGAAAACCTTTTCGGGTTTTTACGCGACGTGCGTCGGAGGCTATCATAAGACTCACATTCAAGTTCATTGAAAAAATTTGAACTTGAAATTTGCACTTGGTAGCAATCTTATAAAAAATGTATACGAATTCCAAACGTTCTATATTAATTTCATTAGTTTCGACATTATTTCTTAGATGTCTACGGATTGGTGTCTGATTTTTCTTGTTACTGAAGATGTCTCTTTTTTGATATGTATCTCCAAATTGTTTGAGGAATCACATGGGTCAGGGGCTTACATTACAATTGCAATCAACGAAGGTACATGGTTCCCCACTCAATCCCGCATTATTCACGCATTTGACTGCCGTCGCAGACATGTTTAGTATGCACATTTGCCAAAGGCCTGACAAATTAATGCACATTTGCATGGCATCTTCAATTCAAATCACGCGACATGTCACCGACTTAGAGGCAGACAGAAGCCATTGAAAATCAAACGGCAGCTCATTTGCTGCAGCCTCCAAGCCAGATGTTGGTACCTAGCCAAGACGGGCTCCAGTTGTTGTTTTTTTTCCTCCTGTTGTTTATATCCTTGTATCCCGACAGGGGCAATGAGCTCATCATAGCCGCCCTGGCCCCCAAAGCACTCATTTGCGTGGCTCCAAGACGTTGCAAGAGTCCACGTCGCAAATGCGCAACAATTCGCTCAAGTGTAAATAAAGCCAAGAGCAGGAGTCGGGTCGGATCTGGGGGAATGATTCCGCGACGGCGTTATCTTCTTTATTTGAGTTCGCCCCAGTGGCGCGTCTGTGGCGCTAAAATGACAAAACACCTGCACGACACATGGCAGAGGGACAGGTGTGAGCGATTTCTTGTTGCAACTATTTTGAGACTGTGCTTTAAATAGCCCAGGCAAAACTGCATTTTGTAAGCCAGATGGTTGACTTAAAGATTTTAATAAAACATACAATGAATTTATAATACAACACGGATCTAACAACTTGAAAATTTATTCATAATTACTTGTTTTACAGCTTATGGGATATATGTATATTTAATCCGATCTATACTTTATAATTTGTTGGCATAGTATTATCCTGTACAGCTTAGTTTCCAATTGAGATATCCGAAAATATATGTTTACAATTTATGAATTATATAAAAATAGAAATCAATGTTTTGACTCTGCATTTTGAAGTGCGTCTACTAAACGAAACAACTCAGATTATGATTTTTAAATTGGATTTAAAAATAAAAATATTACAACCAAAAATAAAATCTTTTTCACATATTTGTAAGAGCACCTAACCATTGACCGAAAGAATAAAATCTTGTTTTTCTGGTACATTTATTGTGGGCCGTCACGCCTATTCTTTGTTCCCAGACACAATTACATAATATGATGTGACACAGCAACATACAGAGTTATATTTATGCTTTGTCTGTGTGCTTTTGCTGTACCTGTGCCAGTGTCTCTAACTGTGTCTGTGTCTGTCTCGGTGTCGCATGTCTGCCTGCCTTCGTGAGTCTGTCTGTTCATCGCGAAAGGTGAAAGCATTTGGCGCACACGTGCTTTTCTGGTATGCCAAGCCTAGCCCCTAAGCTCTCAGCACCCTACCTCGTACGTCACGTGTAGGAGATGGCTGCTGACAGAGTTGCCAGTTAAGTATTTAAGCAGAAAAATAAATACAAAAAATAATACATTTTTTCGATGTATATTAACATTATAATGTCTAAAAAAGCTAATTAAAATTCTTGATAGAAAAGTACACAAATTGCGGTAAGGGGAATGGTTACAATTTTCTGTATGGCTAAAATGTCAGCACTGTTACCAATGGTGTATGTGCTTGCGCCCAGGTGGCCACGATGATGCCAGGCGGTCCTGTGAAAGCAGCGAGAGGTCCTCGGGGTGGACTACTCTAGGCAACATGTTGCCACCGGAGAGATAATAAGTCTGGCGTAAATTAGTTTGCCATTTTGAGTTATGAATGCGCATTTCGACAGAGTGCTGCTAGCCTGATTGTGCTCTATTGTATGGAATGTGGAGTGGATCAGAATGGATTTGGCAGTGCCACTTCTCACTTAGGAGGGGGGTGAATGCACATGAGTCTTATTTAGGCAATACATAACTCCAAAGAACAGCGAAGAAATATGTTAATTTAATTAATTTACATTGCATTTACAATACAACACAATACAAATATCTGGTAGATAAGCAAAAAACAATTATTTTATATTTTCCTTCTACCTACGAAAAATATATTATGTTTTTTACAATTAAATACTTATTCCTACCCCTTTACTACTTCTTCTACTTTTTTAAAGCCTTTCCAAACCTTACCTTTATTTCTTTTTCAACTTAACGCCTTCGCCCGTCTTGATGATTACTTCTCGGCTCAATTGTCACTGGTGAATATTTTATGCTGAAAAGAAATACGTACGTAGTACGCATAATTAAGCACACGGCACGCTGTCAGAGGGTCCTGACTAATATGCCCAATCATAAAACTAATCCTCAGGGCGCACGAAAAACCTCATTAAAATAACGCATACGCAATGTTGTGTGTTGACAGGTCGGAGTATATAAAGCAGGCAAACAGAGGCCATGGTTAATGTGTCTGCCGACCGACACTACACTGGTTTTTGCGGCCAAGAAGTCTAACCGAGCGAAATTAACATAAATGAATTTGCAGCTGTCCAAAGGAAACCCTATCCCTGAGCCCCGGAAAGGGCGAGGGCCAGACAAATGGACAAATCACACTGACCTGCAGTTTAATGTGGCGAGACGTGTGTGCATGCGGGGTTAGGGGCTCAAGCCCAGCTCTTGCTCTGGCTCTGGCTCGAATTAAAGATGAATGAAAACTTGGGCAACACCATATAAATCATTTATGCCATGCTAAGTCCAGACTCGGGGTTAGGAGCATGAAATGAGTGCTCGCAAAAGGTGCCAGGCATATTAAGTAATGCCTTCGATTCGCTTTAAGACGAGGCCCTAACCTACAGCAATGTGAAACCGAAAAGTGTGTCAGCCGAGGCCCAAAAACCGGAGAGAGAGCGAGCGAGCGAGCGAAAAGCCAGGGGCATGCGCACTTCCCCACAGGATCCACAAACAATTCGAACTTCGGCTTTTGACTGTTAACATTGACCAAGAAATTCCGTCCCAGCATCCCAGCGTTAGTCAAGCGGCGTTGCTGTTACCGTGCACAACACTCTATTATCCTCAGCATTGGGGCTGCGTCCTGCCAAGCGTTATCCTTCGCAGAAATTCGTGTGAAATCGGCGTGATTTACCGGCACATTTTCTGTTTATTTTTCCCGCAATTGGTGCTAAGTCGAGTGTCCATAATTGACGGACCTGTCAGTCGGAATCAAATCAAATTGGGGCCAAAAGGGATCCGATAAATTGGCCGAGTGTTTGTTTAGTGCTTGACTTGTTGCCAACATTTTTGAAGGCATAAGGATTAATATCCCAAAAGTGGCAGGGCCAGCTGCTAATTAGCATTGCGCCTAGCCTGGCCGAAGGTGTGGCAAATAAATCAAATATAACGGAAATTTAATCGCTTTTTAATAATTTAAACAATAAAAATAAATCAAAATTGCAAGAAAAATCGTCTGCTTACTAATAAATCAAAATTTGAATGAAGTTTAATTACAATAAAACTTGATGTGTATTTCAAAAGGAGCATAAATCGATAATAGATTTAAAAGGTACTTCAAAAATATATCAATCTCTCAAAAGAAAAAAGTATCTTCAAAAGCAAATAGTTTACGAAAAAACCCAAACACTAGATGCGTGCACAAAGAGAATACAATAAATTATCATACAAATAGCCACAATAAATTCCATGCCATAAAAGGTTGAACTGAATAATCAAACGACATAAAAACCAATCGAAATATCTCAGCGAGAATCGCAAAAACATAAATCAAAATATATAAATTAAAACAAACAAAAGCGATCAAAAAAGTGCAATAGAACTGTGCATATTTTATAATTCGCGGCAATGCTGAACAACTGATTCAAATTAATCAAAATTAGATAAAGCACAAAAGTTAAGGCATATGCTTATTAAATCACAGAAAAATCCCCCCTCATATGTGGCTCGATTTGACCTAAATCCATGTTAATCGAAAAAAAATTGCTATCTGATCAGGAAGCATAGGAAATCGCATTGACAACAAAATAACGAAATGCATATAAAATGCAATAAATAGCAAATGGCAAACTTTCAAACGGCAAACGGCAATAAATCGATGATATAAATGCATTAAAGTGCTTCGTATTACCCGTTTAATATAAACATATATACATCTGTGTGTATGTGCATTCGAAATCGCATATTTCTGCGAATGTGTATGTGTTGGCGCCACTTAATTGAGCATGCATTAAAATAATAGCGAAATATAAATTAATCTCATCATAAAATATATATATAAAAGAATGCTTACATAATTTGGGCCTTTGAAAACATTTAAGGCTAGCGCAAAAAATGTTTGCCATTTTATGTTTACATAAATATCAGTGTCCCCCTGTGCAACTGTGTCATTGTGTGTGATAAATAAATGCTTTAATTAAATGCATGGCATAAACAATCGGCCAGTTCGGATTACCATTGGGAATACGCAGAAAAACGCAACATTTTGGTAAGCTTAGATGCTGAGTAATTTCATTTGTTTTTTCAATAAACAATGTCGAACGAAAACAATGCCTTTTTGCCTTTTTTTGTATCAAAACTAATTGACTATAAATCCGTGAAAATTAAAAAAAAATCATCATGCAGTTGGCCACAGATTGGACTCTATCAATTGAATCAATTTGTGCCATTGAATTGATGGTAATTCGAATCTACAAAAACAATCTCATTCAGAATTTATAGACCAAAGTACACTCAAATTTAAAAACTTTCGTGGCAAAACAAAATCAAATGGCGAACTAATAAAAACTCCGTCAGACTGACTGGCATAAGCTTGTAAATTATTCATTGACTCTGAAACTTATTCAAGCAGAAATAATTTGGAGAAACAACAATAAAAGGACCCGAACGGAAGAGATGTAATTTTTATTGATTTCCCTTTTGGCCTGAAAGCGAAATTAATTGATTTCTAATGTTGATAAAAGTAAAGTAAACAGAACACTTGACAACTTTTACCTAACGCAATACCGTGCCGTCACCTACCCCAGGCATCCCGAGTATTTTCTCAACATTTTTTCCTATTTCCTCTACTCCAGCCACCCACCTCATCCCCCCATCTTGGTTGTCAAAGTTTACTTTGAGTGTTGATTTTGGGGCAGAAACAGCAGGCAACTCTCCATCAGTGGAGGACTTTGTTGCTATTGCATGTAATTAATTTTCCAGCTCGAAGCTGATGCGAGTTGCTCTGGCAACCAGAAAAGAATCGAGCGAAAGACTCTCCTATAATTAATTTAAATTTAAGTTAAAAAGATTTGATATATTACAGGAGGATTTGCCTTCTGCCCCCAGAGTTTCCAGATTTCCTGTTTACAAACCAAATGTCACACCCTGCGTATACTTAATAATAGGCATCTATGAATTTTTAATGCCGGACAGCGTCCCCAAGTCCGGCTAATTGGCACTATGAATATTCCTTAATAATAGCTTTCGTGCCAGTGAGCTTTTCTAGGGAAAAACAAATTCCGAGGAAGTGCAATATCGCAACTTAAACTCCCAGGAATTTTCTTGAAGCCTTGGCGTACTTGTTATCTTGTACTTTCTGTTCAATATTGTGAAAGAAATGCGAGTAACTCGAAACTTAGCTGAAATTTAATATAAAAAAAATTATAATGAGAAAAGCCGTCAGTCGACAGACTGTTTATAGTCATTTATAAACTACATATTTCTTAAATCTCTTTGCTGCCTTGGATGTGAAATTAAATTTGCAAACATTGAAAGTAGTTTGCTTTTATGCTTAAAACTAGCTTTGCTTTCCCATATCGAGATTATCATTTGAGCCCCCACTAAGCTTCGCTTGTTGCACCAGTTAGTCACAGCTGCAGCTCAAGGGATTGTGTCTCCCCTCGGCCACCCAAGGGCCACCCCTTTTCCTGCCACAAATGGCGACGTGCTCAAGTGCATGACAAATATGGTGAGGTAAGCCGCGCCAAGGCAAATTCTGCTCATGGCAGCAGTTCGGAACCATGGCCATTAACAGAACCGCAGATCTGATATGGGGCAGAGTTCGTGTCAGTTGCATTTGGGAGAGCGGTGGTTGCTGGAGATGCTAAAAACCGAACGACGTTAACAATTTGTAAGTCATGTGTAAACATCATAAGTTACTTTGGCACATTCGTTCCAATTATAAGCACTTAATGTATCACCGGGGAAAATCCTTGCGCCACGTAGGCCAGTCGGGCGCTATATTACGCATACGCCACGTTCGCCACGCCTGGCAATAAAAACAAACAAAATACACACGTACGGGAAGCTGTCTGAGTGCTGATGTTGATGCCGCTGCTGCTGCTGCTGCTACCCGGAGTTAGTTAAATAGCAGCCAAGTAATTAGATTTTTCCGCATGAAACAGACACAGGGAGCAAGGGAGTGTGCCAAATAGGGGAAGCGGCAGCGAACACCGAGCCAAGCTGTGTGCAAATACGAGTAGTTTCAAGTGTAAACAAAGGGCCTCCAGCCAGCTGCCGTACAATTCAATTATAAAACAAGAAAGAATACGTTTTTTTGAGAGATTCGACTACCTAATATCCTGTTTTTAGTTAAGACAATTATATTGTTTTGTTAAAATTTAGAGAAGCTAAAGTATATACTTTGAACCATATTTTCTTTTCTCCTAAAAATATACTTTGAACTAATATTAATGCTATTCTCTGATCAGCAAATCAAAATACCTTCGACCTATTTAAACAATGGGTAAAAAGAAACCCAGAACTGAAAAGAACGCAAGAGCATTCAGTTGAGAAAAGATTGCAGCGGAAAACTTAATGCATTTAATGCGTGAGGGGCAAGCAAATGGATTAGTGAACAAAGTGAACTTTTGTTATTCTCGTTAAGCCATACAACTCAACAAATCCAGCCCACGGGCGGCTGGCCCACCTGCCATAAAGTTTGCGTTGTCATATATACATTGCCATATGCCATATGGCACATGCCAAAGTCTCCTGAGCAAAAGGAAAACAAAAATAACCCAACTCCAGCCCTTTGGGTATTTCTGTTGGTCCTGTCTCTCTCTCTTTCTCTGTGTCTGTCTCTGTGTCTGTCTCTGTTTGTGTATTTGCGTTGGTGCTGCTCCCAAAAAGTTGGGCTTGAATCTGGCATTATACGTTCGTTGTAAGAGTGCTTTCCCCAACTTTTTTTTTTTTTCACGCCGCACAGTAGCGCCTTTTCTCATTTAGCGTTGCAAAAATCATAACTTTTGAACCAA
>JAEIIL010001432.1:0-10309 GCA_018905715.1 Drosophila lini | reverse complement strand
TAATTCTTTATTAAAATTGAATCTTTATCAAAGAAAATGTAATAAAAAACATCGATACAGACTTTTATTCATGGGACTTCTACATATATTTTATTATTTATTATAATAAATAATTTTTTAATACTAATGTTTATTCATAATTCTTTTAATTTTTTAATTTCATCCTTTTTTCTTAACTATTTAATGTTTGTACTTTTTTTTGTTATAATTAAAAGGATTTTTTAATGTTGTAATAGTATATTAAACTTTGTATATAATTTCATTGACTACAACTCCCTTAATTCCATATCCCTGACTGACCTGACCTCAGTTATGTGTCCTTTGGCCAAGGCTACGTGGGCGTTGTCCTGCCCAACTTATGACAGCTTTGATTGCAGTCAATTTATTAGCAGCTTGCCGCCAAAAGAAAAATCTGTTTGCCAAAGGTGAGCGAAGTACCCAGGATGGCCATGGTGCGATTTTGTGTGTGTTGTACAAATGTCAGTCATAATTGCTTAATCCCGCTTTTTTAATTAGCAGCCACCTGTGGCCGCCGCAACCGAAAGCAAACAAAGCAAAACAAACCAAAACCAAAAACCAAACGAAGCCAAGCGGACAAAAAAAAATTACACAAAAAAGGAATATCTCTCACGCAAAAAAAGCTGTGAATGTTTGCCGGGATATGCTTAAAACCCTATTACCATGGTAATCCCTTTGACAAATGAATTTTAACATGCTCACACACAGACACGAGCACGGGGAAAAAGCCGCGATCTAAATTCAAGAGTGGAGTTTCATCTATTTGAAAGGCTTAGAATTGAATGTTTTACTTGAAAAGGCAAAAAATGTTAAGACCTCTGGAATAATATAACTTGAACAAAGTTAAAAACCTCATTAAAACCAAGAAATAAACTTTATATTCATTCAAAAATCATAGTTCAAGGAATTAGTCCTTTCAGTATATTTTTTCTACATTACTGTAGATTAAAATAGGTAATTTTTTGGAGTGTACACACACGGAAACACACACAGTCAATGCTCGCACCTAGACAGCTAGCTGTCACTGGGCATAGAATGAGAAATAGACGCACGCCCACAGAGACAGGGAAGGAGGCGCGAAAAAGTATGCTATAAAATCCGTATGCTCGCTGTCACCTCTTTGCGGGAGTAGCATGTGAGTGTGTCTGTGTGTGAGCTCCCATTTCCATGTGTCTTGCACCATAGCCAGGACATGAAAAGCAAATGAAACCATCGGGGAGTTGGCGTCCAACAGTGATTCGGTTTTTGGATAATTTGCGGTTTTCCCTTGGCCATCCATCGCTCTTGCCAAAACGGATTTTTGGAGAATCGTTATAAAAACCGATTTAGTTTTTGAGTTAAATTGTTTGAATGCGATTTTTGTGGTTTTGTTTACTTTTATTTGTCAGCAGCTGATTTTATGTACATATGTTAATAGAAATATGTGTTGAAATCTGCTAAGGTTTGACTTGATTTTCACATAAACTTATTTTAAGGATACAAAAATACATAACAAAGAAAAAATCTATAAAAAAACAACAAAAGTGAGACTTTTATGTGTCCAAAAATATGTCTTAATTGCAACTGTCGAGTGAAATGAATACATTAATTATTCTTTTAGTAAAAACTTCAACCAAAAAATGTTTGCAATAAGCTTTCTCCAGTGGAAGTCACGAACTTTCACTCGCTTAACTTTCTCACACTTTGCAGAAATACTCACTTGCCCCTCTCACACTTTTCGGTTTCAAAAATAAATATTTTAAAAATATTCATATACGAGGATATATATATTTTCGAGCAACATTTTGTTGCAGCAAGCGACTGGAGAGCCATAGAAATGAAGGCGCCGCATGACATCCACTGAGGAGCTTTTGGCACATCCGAAATAGCTCCTTTGATGCGTGAACCGATGGAGCTGCCCCCCAGGAACCGGAGCAGGGTCCTCGAAATATATATTTATTTTTGTTTAGTTGCGTGGCACGCACAATCCCGCAGCGGCCATAGAAGAAGATTCCAGGGCACCGGGAACAGCACAGCTTCTGGATCCTAAAACTCTGCACAGTGGATCAGGAAATCAAGGTAAAAACTGTTAACTTTTAATATAATATGAAGTGTATATTTAAAGTAGAAATTAGGGGTTTTATAAATATGCAAAGATATATTTCTAATAATAAAATTTGTCTAAGTTCTTTAAGTTAATTGCAAACCAATTCCTATATTCATTTAACAGCTTTGTGGTTTGTTATATTTATATGAAATGTACAAAAATTCATCCACCGTACTCCCAGTACAAAGGACCTCCTATTCCTGCTGCTGCTGCACGACGGGTGGCCAATTTTTGGGTAGCAACTTGCCGCCATACATCAAAAATCTTTCACTCACTTTCGGCTGGCGCTGATGCGCAGGCAATAAAATATTCATTTGGCTCCCTTTCTCTGGCGGGAGGCGATGCAACTTTCAAAGGAGTTCGAGAACGGGGCGGTCCTGGGACCCGCCACGCCCTCCCCATTCATGTCCTGGCATCGGGGATTGACACTCCAGCGGCACCCCTCATAAAAAATGTAATTTCCAAACAGTGAAAGAACAAAAAAAAATGTGTGCATTGGCGGCGGGAGAAAGGGTGTGAGTTGGAAAATAAGAAAAACATTTGAAAATTTCAAATTGAATTTGCCGCACGCTTGAAGTTTTGCGTTCGCCACCAAATTTCCTGACCCCCCCGTCTTCCCGCCAGAGTGGAATGTGTATGCAAAAGGCGTTGCCAAGATTACCAAGTAAAAGACCGACCAGCCGGCACACATAAAAGCCGGCGGAATGACAGGGAATGAGGGGCTCTGAAACATGGCCAAAAGTGTAAGTGACATGAAAGCGAGCACACAAAGCGCACACACAAAACCTTTAATAACTTTACGCTTTTTGTTTTCAAGTGCACTCCACAGCGGCCACGCCCCCCCCTCAGGAAAAAAAACCGCCCACTAAAAGCAAAAACAAAAGGCCTTGCAACTTCCCCTTTGAAGTCAGAATGCCTTGGTTTTTATATTTTTTAGCTGGAACTGCTAAAAACAAACGAAAACAGATATTACAGGGGATGTGATTTGATTTTTTAGTATTGATTTAATATTTATTAATTATTATTTTATTTTGAAGTAAAAATGGAATGTATTACTAGCTCATTCAGCTGATTTAATCTGCATATTTTTTGACTTTTTTTAGGTAAAGATTTTGTCCGAAGACATGTTTTAGTTTTCACCAAAGAAACCTAATTTTGCGGCATTAAACCTTAACATTGAGTACTACAATCTATTTTATATTCTAAATTCCCTAGTACAATTTGGGAATTGGTTATAATATTAAGAAAAGCTTATTAATAAAATATTTATTTATTGCGATTTTCAAGATTTAAATTTAAAAAATTATTTAGTCACCATTCTTTTCTTTACCATGACTTATCATATATTGTATACTGTTTTTTACAATTTTTTTTGAGCCTGTCTCCTGCCTACTTCTCAGACCATTCAATTTGTAATTTATGACCTGTTTATTGTCAATAAATGCAGCCTCCAAGCAACCATTTTGTGTGCGCGCCTAAATAAAGACAAATGGAATGCTCATTTTCGGTGGGTGGCGCCCAGCAAATATCTAAAATAAATACATATATATATATGTAGGTGGATGGGTAATAAGTGGCTGGAAATTGTCTCCAAAACAGTTTGGACTGCTTTTTGGGGGCTTATAAATATAATTTATGGCCACGTCCAGTGCCACATTAGTCAGGCAAAATTTGAGGCTAAAGCTTAAAGTTGTCAAAGGCGAGACCGAAAAGTTCGAAGGATTTCTCTGAGATGAAAACACTTTTGCTGATGGTGCCTAATTCTTAATAATCACTTGCATCGAAAGCTGTTGGGAAAAGTTCGAATATATAGGTTTTATGAAATAGGAGAAAGTCAACAATCAAAATGTGAATTTTAAGTTAATAATGGGTTTAAATAAGTTACACATTTCAAGCATTTCAAAAAATACATTTTTATTTGGGGAAAATCGGAAACTTTAATTTAGGCCGTCATTAGAAATGATTACTATTTTTTAATAAATTAATTTATATATATTAATAATATAAAACTATTACCTAAATGTATTGCTCAATCCTTTTTATAATTTTTACTAAGTAACACCCATAGGTTAAACCATAAATTTATAAGCGTTTCAATAAATAAATTTTTACTTGGGGAAAAGCGGACTCATTTATTTATATTTTTAGGCTGTCATTAAGAATACTATTTATTTTTAAATAACATTTAAACGAATTAATAATATAGAACCATTAGCTAAATGTATTGCTCAATCCTTTTAATATCTTTTTAATAATTCCATAATGTTGTTTTTAGTACAATAAGTGAAACTTTTTTAAATTTTAACCGCGTCTGCGTGAGAAACTTACGCAAATAAGGCAAATGAAAATAAGGCTTTTCCCGCAAAGCTTTACGATTTGGGCACAAACTAGTAGAGTTTCTGTCCAAGAAAAAGTACCTGTGGTAAAAAGCTTACAATTTGTTCAAGAATAACTACAAAAGGAATTTTAATTTTGTTTTCCCAAAGAAATACCAAATGTAACAAAAATGATTGTGTAAATATAATGTAAGAATAATAAAGATACCTTTTTTACCTTTTCGATAAACTGGCGTCTTTCCCAAACAGCCGGATTTTCTAGGGTCTACAGGAAAGGTTAGCCATAATAGGATTTTAAAAAATACAACGTTGTAAATGTTGTAAATATTTCTCCATAATTTATCGCTACAAATTAAAAACACACTTAAGTTTCAGTGTTATTTTCATTGGGTCTCACTTGCGTTCCCATTGTTTATTAGTTTTATTTAAGTATACATTTTACAAAAGTTTCAATAATATATATTGATTTAACTACGCTGACCATTTTAACTTACTGATCACATCAGTTGAAGGCAAAAAATTCTTGAGTGAGTTTTCATTGTTTTCTTTTTTGTTTTGTTAATTTAAGTACATAAATATGTGGCTTTGACACCTGCTTACATCGGTTTTGTTTGTTTGTTTGCATAGAAAACTAAGTACAATAGACATTACAAAAATACACTTGACTATGTAAATTCACATACATATTAAAAACGAAAATAGAGTAACCCGACGAAGGCGCAACTGGCTTGAATATTTCCGCTTAGCCTAATGAACATTTATCTGGTATTTGCTAATTTCTGGGATTTATTCATCTGGTAATTATTGTTTGTTTTGCTTTCTAGTTGATGCTTGTTCTAGCCATGAGGTAGAGCAATTTTTTTTCGACCGTCAGTGGCTTAAAGCTACCGTTCAATGTTCTATATTCCTAGGTTTGTTTGATTTGTTTGTTGTTGGGGGCACACACACATCCATTTGAGTTTCGTGGAGTTTCAAGTTTGACATTCGTGGATCTTAAACTAGGTTGGCGTCCTTGGCCATGCTATAGAAGGCCGACTTGGGATTGTCCAGGAGCTCCGTGGGCGAGGCGAACTCTGTGATCTGGCCCTTGTCCAGCACGATCACCTTGTCCGAGTCCAAGATAGTGTTCAAGCGATGGGCAATAGTCAGGACGGTGCAGTCCCTGAACTCCGTGCGAATGGTTTTCTGCAATAAATAAATAAATAGTAAGTTTATAATGTAAATAATAAGTATTAATGGTTACCCACCTGAATCAAATCATCTGTTTCCAGATCCACAGCGGCGGTGGCCTCGTCCAGCACCAGCACCTTGGTCTTACGCAGCAGGGCACGGGCCAGACAAACCAATTGACGCTGACCCACCGACAGATTCTCACCGCCCTCGGCAATCTCGTGGTTCAGACCAGCGGCCAAGCTCTTAACGAAGGACTTCAGATGAGACAGCTCCAGGGCCTTCCAGATCTCGTCATCGGTCTTGATCTCGAAGGGATCTAGATTAACACGCAGAGAGCCAGAGAAGAGGACAGGATCCTGCGGGATAATGGTGAGGCGGGAGCGGAGCATGTGCAGGCCCATGGTGGCAATGTCCACGCCATCAATGGAGATGCGACCACCGGCAGCTTCAATGATTCTAAGGAATAATATAAATATAAGGATTATTATTTAACAAAATATTTATTTAATTTCAAATTTCCTTACCTGAACAAAGCCAGGGTGAGACTGGATTTACCGGCTCCCGTGCGTCCCACGATGCCCACCTTCTCGCCACCCTTGATGTTGAAGCTAACGCCCCGCAGCACCAGATCCAGACCCTCGCGATACCGCACCTGGAAGTTCTGGAACTCGACGCGTCCCTCCTCCGGCCAGTTCTTGGGCTTGCTCTTGTCCTGCTCCAGCTCCCAGGCAGCCTCCTGCTTGGTCTCACCGTACTCCTTGATACGCTCCACGGACACAATGTTTGTCTCAATATCCGAAGTCATGCGCACCAGCCAGTTCAGCGTTTGGGTCACCTGGAGGGCATAGCTCACCGACAGACCCACCAAACCGGGATTGGTTTGACCGCCGAGCACGGCAAAGAGCGAGGCAAACAGGATGATCAAATTGCCCACCATTTCCAGACGAATGGCCAGCCAACGGTTGGCAATCACAGATGGATATTTGCACACTTGGTTCTTATCCACCTTGGCATCGGATTCATCAATGAAGCTGGAGATTAGAGAGAGGATTTAAAATATAATCTAATAATATTAAAGAGAGATAAACTCTAGAGGTAAAAACTCACCGATTTCCCACGTTGTAAGCACGAATGGTCGAAGCTCCGGTGACGGTCTCACTGAAATGCGAGTAAATGGGGGATCGGGAGACGGACTCCAAACGCATCAGCTGTCGGGAGGTGGCCACGTAGAAACGCTGGGCAAAGTAGTACAGGAAGGCAATCGGCACGATCACCGTCAGGAAAATGGGCGTGGACATGCTAATAACCACAATCGTAGCCAGAACCTAACCAATAGCAATAAACCAATATTAATAAATATAATTCAGTGTATGGGAATCGATCTAAGGTGCGAGGAGATGCGGGGGTTAATAGGAAAAATATGATGAAGGGAAAATCATAATGAGTTTTTCTTGCCTTTCTTTTTTTTTTTTTTGGATCGAACGCAACTACTCGATGAGAGGGGAAAAGGGGTATTTAGGAATAAAGGTGGAGTCATAAGGCGCCGCCAATTGGGGGAATGTTAAACTGGGTTAGTCATTGGATATATGCACATGACTTTTTAGGGGGGTGTTACTTCCGATGCTTTGTGTACACTTTTTTGTAGCAATTTGAAGACGGTTCCTAAGTGCCTAATGCAAGGGACAATTACCTCGTACGCACACCAAATGCAATCGTTAATGACTTGCGGCATTTTCTGGTCAACCGACTCGATGTCTTTCGAGAATCGGGACAACATGCGACCCACCGGCGTCGTATCGAACATGGACATGGGTGCCCTGAGCACGTTCTTGAGGAGCAGCGAGTGCAGCACAATGGCGGCTTGCAAGCTGCCCAACGCCGGAGCCAGGTCCGAAACGAATGACGAGATACCTGCGATTATGCAATTCGGTACGAATGGTGGATTAAATATCGAACTCGATATCGGATGCTTAAAATCCAAATCGAAGGAATAGGCGCTCGAGAAAGGGTTCTTCGAGTAGGAAAATCGTTTAAGAGGTGGCCCAGTCAAATCCGTAGCTTGATTCGGAAATAACTTACACTCAAGGCTGAATATTTATTTAAGAATAAAATAATTAATAAATTGTTGAAACTAAGTTAGATTTGGAAAGCAGTTTTAATATTAAAATATTGAATGTTCTTTCTTTTTTTATAACTGATTCAAAGCTTTAAGCAAGAATGAAAAATAAAAGCCTTCAAAAGCCTTTAGTATATATATTTTTATAAACTTATTTTGCAATGACTTTTTCCACATTTTTTTACGTCAAATTTCTTGATAATAAATACATACATTGTATTACTTAAAATGTCAGCTTTTTTTACGAGTGTTCAGGCTCTCTAGCTGCGATTTCCAAATATAAAAGGGAAGACAGACAGCCACAGGAAAAAGAATCTTAAATTATGGAATTAGAGTTGAACGAGACACAACATGCGCCCGCCCTGTAAAGTCCTTAAAATATTTACAAACTACTTTCTAGAAATGTGTACGGAATGCCAAAAAGAAACCCTCAAATTGCTACGAGCTGGGAGTTTGTACAATGCGAAATTTGTATTATATTTGTTAGTTGCGATTAGTTTGAAAACAATTATTCGTTTTAATTGGTTGCATTGGTGGTTAGTCACAGCGCACGTACCCGAAACACTTGCGAGTTAAAGACGCGTATTAGTTCTGGCAGGACCAAATCCAACTTGTATATATCGTTGGCCAGGCGATCGAGTATACGTGCCCGGGGCTGAATGTCGAAAAAGGATTGAGGGGCGCGCATAATGCGACTCAACAGGAAAATAAACATTTTCCGGGCCCCAATCAAGGCGCCCATGTAAACTATAATCACGCTGCCTATATAGGTGAAGACTAGGGAATTCGAAGGGAATATATGCTTATAAATCATAGACGGTACTTGTGTGTACATTTTATAATTTTGTGTGGGACAGGAGTTAAGAAACAAACTAAATTTAGAGGGTTAGTTAATGTTTTTTTAGTTACGATACAAAGAAAGACTTTTACAAAGGAATAGCCTCTATAAAAAAAAGAGGTAGGAACCTAACAAACCTAAAAATATTTTAAATACTGATTTGCAATTTTTTCAGGGAGTAATTTAGTTCAATTTAAAATATTTTCAATCACATGCCAAACGCTCAATCACTTCTGATATTCTTTTTATAAATAAGAATAAATCAACTTGACTTTAAATAAAAACTTTCTCAATAACTCCACTTAAAGTTCATCTTCTCAAGAGATTACCTGAAATGCTGTGCTCAAGACCATTCTTATATTAATCGGCATTATAAGATCCAAACAGTTGATATCGTTCGAACAGCGATCCAAGAGGCGACCCTTCGGCGTTATATCAAAGAACTCAGAGGGACAATGCATGATATTGTTAAAGAGTCGATGGAATACTCTGGATGAGGCGTGTAGGGTGGCTGTGAATAGGGATATGGCGGCGCCGTAATTGCAAAGGCCTAACACGATTCAATGGGTTCATCAGAGAAAAAAGAGAGAGATCGAATGAGATAAAGAGAGATATCGAATGTTAGAGATATATGTATATGAATGGGACAGAACTCTCCATCACGAAAGTTCTGCAGGTACAAACCGTGGTAACTCTTTAAAGGCTACAAATCAAAAATTTGATCACAATAATAATGATAATTATATAACAATAATAGGGAGAGAAAAAATACTGAAAAAAATTGGGTTTGTAGGGAGATCAAATATGCAAATACCATAAAGATAAAGGTCATAAAGGAGTCCATGGTGGCGGGCAACTCTTCGTCGATAACATCCATATCGCCGCTAAAACTGTTCAAGAGTCGCCCGATCGGCGTTATGTCGAAGAATCGGCAAACGGAGCCACGGATCACGATGCGCAGCAGATCGTTGTGGATGACCTTGGCCGCATGGAAGCCGCCCACGTAGACGATCACCACAGCGAAGTAGGCTAGCACACCTGGTGTCAATCGGAAAGGGGGTAGAGCGGAACACAGGTGTGCCAAAGGACACTCGGTCAATATATGTGTGTGTATGGGTGGGGAAAACGTTTTGTGATGAGGCGATCTCCTACATTATCGTCTATCCAACGAAGCGTAATGGCAGCTCTCCCACTTATAACCAATGTCTTATAGTTAGGGGCTCCGAGACCAGTATATCGTCAGAGTGTTTGTTACCATAGCCCCCGATTAGGATTGGGCTTAAACTAAGAATGTTTTTAGAGTTCCCCTTTCGGGCTTTTGCACACACAAAACTCGCACATAAAAATTAAAGGCAGTTTCTAATGGCTCTCTTATCCAAGTAAAAGTGTTCTTTTGATCCAAAAAATAAGAAAGGCAATAAATGATTGAAGCTTGTTGGGAATGTAGGCTCTATTGAAAGCTGGGAAAGCCTTTTAATTATGGTCTAAAATTAATGTTATGTTAATTTATTAAGGTTGGAAAAATGTCTGATGGTTTTGAAAAAGATTAGAGTTTTAAAGGACAACATAATAATAAGATACGTAACAACACACAATCTTTAATTTTGAATTTTTGTTATCAAAATCTATGCGCCTTACATCTTATTGTTATATTGCCTTTAGATATAATAGATAAACGCTGATATTTGTGAAAATTATAAGTAAAGAAGGTGTTTAGCATACAGTTAGTTTAAACTGCATAT
>JAEIIL010001428.1:0-10850 GCA_018905715.1 Drosophila lini | reverse complement strand
ATGTATTTTATTTCCTTTCTCTTAGAATTCGATATAATTTTCCTAATGATCCTTCTAGTTCCCAGTATCCTTCTGCTATCTTAAAAATTTTACTCAGTTCCCACAACAGCAAAGCCTTCTCTTTGCCATAGGGCCTTTCTTAATGAAATATTTTACAGATGTAAGTATTTTCTTTGCCATTTAAAACTGGGCGTGTAGCCGGCTTAGATCGTGGCTCAATACGATTTCTATACTAATTTTCCCACTTTTCCCCGCTTTCTCTTTGCGCATCGTCTTATCCCATTTTGACTTTCAGGCTGGAAAATGTCACAGAAGTTAATCCAATTTACTGTTTTACGACGGGGCCCCGAAAACACACACAGAGGAAACCCGCAACTCGTTATCATCCCGTTTGCCTCTCTGTGGGAAGCAACGTCAACCCCTTCTGTCCTCCGGCCGGTAAACGCCTCCGAAGTTGAGGTTTCCTTTGGCGGAAAACGGAAAAATGGAAAACGGGGTGTTTTAAACCCATTACAAGGGCCCTTACCAGAAGCAGTTCGCCGGTTTCCTCTGCGGTTTTCCGTCTTGCGGTTTTCCTTGCACCCGCACTCTCAGCTAGATACTTTTCACAAATTTTCATGCTTTAATTTTGGTCCTCAGGCCTCGGCATTTGCATATGGTTGAAGGGAGAGGGAGACAAGAAAGGAAGTGCCTGCTAATCCTTGGTGAGCAACAGATTATCCCCGGCAATTGTTTGTTCTTGATTTGTTTGTTATGGGTGCGCAGCCTGGACTAAGGACTCTTTTCATATGCTACCTCTGCTTTCCTTCTATTAAACTGCACTGGAAACAAGGTTTCAGTTAGCTGAAAAAGGAACTAAAATTAAATATATAGAGTATTTTAATTTATAGGTTATCTGTGAGATATTCTAATAAGGAACTGCTGCAAAAATATTAGAAAAGGCGATTCACAATTAATGCTGACGGAGCAGCATCTGTTTTATATTTTTATGACTCTTTAAAAATGTCAAATATTTAAATATTTTAAAATATTTTAAGCCAGATTTTAGTTAGTCTAAAAAACTCGTAGAAAATGCCATAAAGACCTTTATATCCATTTCTAAAATTCGATCCATAACATTATTATAACTTACTAAAAATCATGTCACATTAATATAATCTTTAAGATAGCTCTTCCCTTAAGACCTATGTATATATATATTTCTGCCAGTGTAGCTTTTCACGAAATCGCTGCCTTACAATTGCAACAATTGCCAGCGGGAAAGGCAAGGCTCAAGGGGTTTCCTCCATTCTTTCCTTTCGCCTTTCCGCTGCAGGACTCGCCCCTTTCTGGTTACACTTTAATGCGTTCTAATGTATGTGACTTTTGCCAGGATTTCCATCGTTTGCCATTTGCCGCCGTTTAGACTCGAATTTCGAGTGACTTGCAGAATGCGAATACTTTTTGGTCCAAAGCATTCGTCCTGACACTCGGCCATCATCATCATCAATCACCCGGCCGATTTGTATTCTGGCCCAGCATGATCGGGCCCCTTTCGATCAATATAAATATTTCTGCTGAAATTAGGTTACAGGCAAATTGTATCCATCCAGCTCCAGTTTCAAACAAAAAAAAAGAGAAGAAGGAAAAACTTGTGTCATGCAGGAGGCTACCTTTATTTCAGCTTGAAGACTGTGCATACAATAAATTAATTATAAATGCATTAATCAATGCCAAAATCAACAACAACCAGAGCCGCATTTTTTTACATTTTTGACAAATACTGACATGAGTGCTCGCCGTTGGTTTCATTTCATTTTGGTTTTTGGTTTTCGGTACGGTTTTTGGTTCGTTTCTCGGCTTTTGGTTTTTGGTTTCGATTCGATTCTTTCTTTGATTCGGCGCGTGAAATGAAAACAAAAATTTAAAACACGTTTTCGCGCTTATTTCTGGCTAATTTATGCGTTCGATTTGAATTTGCCTCGTTGTTGAGGGCTGCCGCTGACTCGATTCCGATTCGATAGAATTTTGTCTTCAGAAATACTCTGGAAATACAGAGGTATTTGATGATATTAAAAAGAGAAATTATATAAAATATATGGGGTTTTATTTTGATATATTTTTAAGATCCAAAAGAAAACAATAATAGAAGATGGATAGTGTTTTCTAATAATATTTCTGAATTAACAATTTTTGGTTTGCCTAAAAATATCTACCTTAAATAAAGCCTTACTTCTTAAACCCACATTTAAAATTTCACCAAAATTAAGTTTCTTAGTCATCAATTTTTTCAAGAGCATATAAACTTCGTCAACGTTTTTATGGACCCTTGATTCATTTCTCAACCGAGTTTGATTTTGATTGAAAGCCAGCAAAGAAACGAAAGAAAACAAAATTGATTTCCACCTTGCGGCATTTCGATGCTCGATGCTTGATGCTCTTTGCAGGTTTCACATTTGGCAGCCTCAGTGGTTTTATTTCGTTTTTTATTCTTTTTTTTCTGAGTTGTATTTTCGGTTCGGTTTCGGACGGTTTTACATACCGACACAGATGTATGCAAATGAGATCATTGATCTGTTTTTGGTATCGATTTGTTTTTGAAGAGTTTGGAAAACTTGAAACCAAATCATATTTGACCCTTAGGGGTCGCCGCCACATGCCAAAATTAACGAAAACAGAAATGTTAATTTCGTCAGATGAAAAATGTGAACTGCTGGCCATATCACCATAGCCATGTTTATATTTGTTTTGTGTCCCCGTTCTACGAGCGCGAATTTGAATTTAATCAAATTAATTATGATTGTCAATGGGGCGAACTGTGCGATGATCAATTTTGGCCGCGACTCGTCTCCGGCTTTCCCCTTTCCCCTCCCACTGTGCGGGGACAGTGATAAATTGACAGATCAGTCTTTGGCCCCGAGGCGATATCAATCAGCTTTGGAAGTGGTCCAAACAAATTGCTCCGCAATCCCAGCGAAGCTCCCTAAAAGCGGAATTAATCCTACATTTTATGGGATGGACCAGTTTGTAAGCCCCAAAATTTTCACTCGTCCGAGAACAGCTTCCGTTTTGTCCGAAAAGCCAGCCATTACCATTTCCCTTTTTCCACAAAAGTCGGGCATTGTTATAATTTGTTTTTTTTTGTGTGGCCATAAAATGTGAACGAGTCGAACTTTAAAATGCCATATTTAACAATTGTCCCAGACGGTGATGGTGATCCAAGCTGGGCTCGGTGGGAACCTTCCCTGAGTTGACATCACACATTGGGGCCAAAGAAAAGCCAAACTTTGTCCGCTCGGACCGATTTCAATGTGTAATTGTAACGCCTTTGTTGTTGTGTTATTAACACCTCACAGCCAAATGGACTATGAAATTGTTGCTCTTGCTGTTTGGCGGTGCCAGGTGCGAAAGGTTTTTAACCTCCAGAAAAGAAAATAAATACAGGTAAATAAAAGCGGTCGGTCCAGCGGTGTTCCAGAAAAACAAAGCTTTCGGTTCACTCTCATCGCTGGGTTGCTGGAATTTCGTGAATTTATGCATAATGGAGGTACATTAAATTCATAACATCACGGGAACCTGGGGCTCTCTCTCCCCACCGAAGATGCTGTGTGCTGTGAATGGCGTTCGGTTTCGACCTGTGTTACTTTCGGCCCATTTTAGTGGGCCATAAATGGGGTAAGATTTTTCACAGCTGATTGCGAGAAACGCTTCGTCCTGAATGGCCCGGCTCTGTACTCTGGATTTTGCCGATGAGTGTCGGTCCAAGATGGCTTAATTGGGATCGGGGGGCTAGGAGTTGGTAATCGGTATGAGCCAAGAGGGGTATCTATAGTTTAATTTCTTTAATTTCAAAGTTACCTCTATACCTTCATGGAATTTTCCTAGCAACTCTACACCCAGAGCATTCCGAATTCGTTGCCTTTGGCTTTCCGCCTTTCCCATTTCCCATTGCCACAGGTTTATGTGAGAAAGTAGCCGCCGGGCCAAGGTACCGAGTGTGGGCAATAAAACGACCTGGGCAGGCCCACAAGTTGCACTCGGGGAGGACCCAAAACTGCAAAGTGGGGCGATGCTGGCACCTGCACTGGGCTGCAAGCTCCTCGTTCCCCATAACCCCTCAGACATGGCATAGCAAATCATCTTGAAGTGAATCATACATTCATCTCCAACGGACCATGACACGAAGACCCAGAGATGAACTTGCGCCTGGGCACTGGGTAGTAGAGGCGTTGACTGCGTGCCGACAATAAAATTATGAAAATGTATAAATCAAAGGCCGGCGATTAGCCGGGAAAATCGTATAAAATATGTTTTCAATTTTCCTGCTGGCACCACACTGGAACTGGAATCCAATTTGGCAGATCGATTGCTTTGGCCCGTACATATTTTTCTTTCTCTGGGGCCCGGGACGAACTTGACCCAATGATATTTAGTTGGCCAAGACAAAGGCAATGTCGGCCAGGAAAGTGGCAAAGCCAAGTCAAAGGCAGTGGCAGTGGCACAGTGCATTATGGCACCACCAATGCTGCGGGTTCGGAGTGCTGTTTCTTTCCCAGGTTGCCAGTTCGGGCTGACAAATGACTAAGGTCGCGCCGCGTTTGCAGCACAATTGGCCCGATGGGGCGGTTTCTGTTTGGACGGGGCGGTAAGAAGGTCGTCGGATCGCTGGAGTCGTCTTAGCCAGTTGCCAGTTGCCAAGCTCCAACTCTGATGCATCACAATCCGCTTGCCAGCTGCACTGCACTGGACGTCATTTTAGGCTTAGAAAAAATTCAGGGAGTTCATTTATAGACATAATAAATGTAGTCAGTTTTTTCTGCATTTATTATAAATTTATTATCAATTGTAGTTCTTAAGCCTATATTAATAGATCTATAATTAAAATATTAATCTTTCTCTAGTTGAATTCTAATTTTATATCTGCAAAACATTCAAAAGTTAATTATTTATTTACATTTATTTATTCAATATCTTCAGCTATTAAGAACACACCATTTCATTGGGCGATTTAAATTTCTTTCGAGTGTATTATATATTCAAGAATCAGAGAAGCCTCAACTTCGCATCCGAGCAGGTGTTCCGCTACACACAAAAGATACAAAAACCTCAAGTGAAGCTGTTTGATGCGCACGAATTCCGTTTTTAGCTGAAGCTTAGGCGATGCCAGGTTTTCAGTTTTCTGTTTTTAGCTTTTCCATTTTGTTGCAATAAAATTTTAATAAGATTTTTCTTCTAGAATATACGTATGGCCGAGTCGTGATGCGGCTCATCGCTCCAAACTCCCAGCTTTTCAGCGTGCCAATCGATCGCAGCTCCATTTTTGTATGGCTCTGACTTTGCTTGTGACTCTGACTCTGGCAGATGCGAGACAAAACTCTGCACTTCCAAAGGCTCTCCATTTGATGCCTCTATATAATATTGTTTATTGACCAGATCTGCACGTGTGTGAGTGTGCATTGTTAATGCAAATTGTGCTAAAAACGCTAAACGTTGTTAATGACAGTTGCCGTCGTTGAGCTGAAAAGATGGCGATAGATGCACTTTGGGTGTGTCGACTGTTTGTCTAATAGAAAATATAGAAAAATCGCCATCAATATATTTGTATATATTATATATAGATAATAATTGCAAAATAAACGATCGAACGATTGTGTGGTTAATTGTTCGATGTCATCAAAACAAAAAATACAATACGAAAAACACAAGTTATTTGCTTGATCTTGGACTTCCAATCATAACAATATTAATTGCCAAGTAAATGGTGGAGCGGGAAGGTCAGGGATATGGTCTTGTTCATATAAATAAAGTAAAATATTATAAGAAAATAATAAATCTCACAAATAAAATATAAATTCTTATAGATTGATTTTTAAGCCGAAGTAATCACCAGAAACTCCTCTTAGCTGTCCGAATCCTTGACATTACCTAGATATCAAAGATCCTTAGATACCCCAACCCCAGCTGGTATCTCTCAGCTAAATCTTGATGCTGTCAAAATTTGTTAGTTTTCCGAAACGAAAACTGGCAATTAAGACGCAGTTTAACTGCCATATTACGGCTGTTGCCGTTTCCCTTATGGACTGATCGCTCCTGACTGTTGACCCTCACGCTTGATCACTCAATTAGCCTGTCCGCACACGGAGCTCCTAACTAATAACTCCTCCAGAAACTCCTAACTCCAGATGTTGCCCTCGACACTGGGGTATAAAAATGTAGGGGTGTGGCCGCAAAAAGGAGATGTCCGAAGGATAAAGAAACAAAATCATTAAAGCCGACCATAGAGAGAAAAATAAAAAGAACAAACCTGACTAAGCCGCAGATGATGAAAAGAGCGTGTGTCGCAGATTAAAATTTCCAAATGTTTAGTTGAAAAAATAATGCAGAAATCATGAATATAAACAGCAATTGTCATTAGCCAGGCGACCCGGCCTAAACAAGCAATAATATTTGCCTTTCGGCATTTTGCGCATTTAGAGCGCTCACGCATGTAATTAGGAATAAACTGAACTGGACCCGAATCCCTGCCAGGATAAAGTCTATCCCTAAGTCCTTGTGCGTGTGTACTTAGCAAAGTCGCTGGATTTTCGAGAGTTGAGTTCGGGAAATGTGTGTGTAGTGTGTGTGCCAACAAAAGGCTTATTTAAATGTGCATTTGAGCCCCTCTGCCTTGGCCCTAAGTCGTGTCACATGTCAACAGTTTTCCCAAAACGACAAGCTGGGGAAACTTCCTGTCTGACGCGCGGCGATTAGAGAAAGTTTCTCGGCCAAAGGGAAGACGGAGTTTTCCCATTAAATAATAGGACGACATATGGCCGATTTCATGGTCAAGATCACCAGAATGACCGTAAAATAGTAGTAGCTGGCTGGTAGTTTAGTTTCGGGTACGAGTATGTCGGTTTTCAGGTTATTGATACACTCATTAGGCTACCGATCATCCCCCGGGTTAATTGCCCTGAAATTAGGCTGTCATCGGCTGCCACGGCGTTTAGTTTCAGGAAGTGGCCGGAAAGGAAACTTCGCTGTGGGTCCAGCCGAAAGGCTTCTTCCGTCAGCTGTTCGTAATCCCTAATAGTGCGATCATTATAATAGCATCATCGTCTATTTGCAATCAAACAAACTCACACACACACTCGGCTCTTGGTTGATTAATAAACGGGGGATTATTCATAAACCACAAAGCCATTCAGCCAGCCAGCCAGGCCAGCTTCTTGTTAATGAGCTCCATCGTGATGAGTTTCTCGAGTGTCGAAGTTTGATGTCTGAGGTCATGCCATGGATTTATTTCCAGCGCTCATAGATCATATTTCTCGCAAGGGGGCGGTAGCCCCAACACCTGCGTATTAGCCCCACCGAAAAGTTTCCGCATTCCGCCAGCCCCGCACTGGCCATCATCGATCGCCTCACGATCGCCCAAATCAAAATCCGTGTCCGATATACTATATATGTTATGATTTCCCTTTCTTGTGCATAATAAATCACAGACTCTTTCCCTGCGAGGCTGGCGTGGGAATTGGAAACAGTGAAATGGTTTCAATAATCAACGGAGAAACAAAAACCTAATCAATTAAAGTCTCTTATCATTGCGGTGCATCGGCATCGGCGAGCGCTAACGAATAAAATTTTGTTTGTTTTTCGGTTTTGTTTCTGGGTTTCTTGTTATTGAAAGTGTTTTGTACAGCTCACGAAATGCTTGTAAAACAAATCGAAATAGGGGAAGGGGAGAGTAGAAGGTCAGGATAAACACTACGGATACCCTGTAATTAAAAATTTTGATTTACGATTTGTATACTTGCTGAAATGTAACTACAAATTTTATTTAGATTTATGAGAAAATGTTGTTACTATTTTTAACTAAATTTTAAAACCTTTGTTTTTAAAACCTTTAAATTAAAGTTTAAAAAAACGATTAAAAATACATTATAAAATATTACTTAGTCAAAATCCCTTAGTTCCAATTTCCCCTTCAAAGTTTTAGTAACAGGGTACTTCGACCTTTTTTTTGAGGCTATTTGAAAGGAGTTTTTTGTTTGATTGAAAATCCAATTACCAATCATTGACAGTTACGTTGAGTTTGTTGTACTAATTTCAAGATCTGGAGGGGATCGGCGCATCGGATCTGTCGGTGTCGAAGAGACAGTCATCAATCACGTCATGGCCGACAATCCATGCAAAATTATATCATGTGTTAAAAGTTATGACGGATCATCGGAGGTGTAAAGTGTCGTTGGCACTGCCCTCCTTCGATTTGGCTCTTCCTTTTATTGTTGTTGTTTTTTGCTTTTCGCACAGCTTGAGTTTTTGGTAATACATCCACTTTTCCATCCATTACTCATCGCATTCAACGATTGCCGGAAAGAAACAACAAAAAATAAGTACGCCCAATCAAAGCGATCTTTTGGACCCAGACAAAAGGACCGTTCCGTTCGGTTTGAGATTTTACGCAACGCTTTTTGATTCCATATTGACAGGCGGCATACAAATCCCCCGATTGTTGTTATAAATTAGCTCAAAACCCATGCACAATGCACTCGGCCCATCAATCATACAAAGAACTCATACGTATACGATATGTTATAAATGTTTTCAGTTCACGCGGCAGTTCGTTAAACCGAGGCTGAGGATCCCTCACCTCTGACAGGGGATCTTCACCTGCGGATCTCCGCGGATCTCCGCGGATCTCTGCGGATCTCAGCGGATCCCCTTCCATCTCAGATCTGGCAGATTCTTAAGGAGTATAACCTTAATTGACTTGGCGTAAAATAAATTTTATCGGGCCGTGTCTATCGTATTTTCTGCTGTCAAAGCTTAATATCTGTGACTATCAATTGTTTTCGCATCTGAGTTATCTTTTTTAATTTCAAGCCTGTGCCTGTGCTCCCTGACCCGGGTCAAAGTTGAGTGTGTGCCGGTGTGTGTATGTGTGTGTGTGGGCCCCCCCTTTATTTTTTGTTATTTCTCCTCCATGTCGCGTGTTTCATTAGAGGCGACAAACAAACACAAGCCCGTCCGCAGATTTCCAGCAATGATCAGCCCGCGGTCCTCGACTGCCAGTCGTTGTCTCTTGATGCCTAGCCATACACGTACACTGTAAAAAAGTTTGGGGATCATTGGGAGAAAAGTTTTATTTTTAAAAAATATTTTAAGGGAAAAAAAGAAACTAACTTTGACGAATTCTTATCTTTTAAAATTCAATTTCTTAGGTTTTTAATATGATTTCTGCGTAATGTGGCACTTGTAACCTTAATACCTCAAATAATATTCATTTTTTTAATATTACAACAACTGTTAGGGAAATGAAATTTTATTTGATACATTTTATAGTGAATCTCAAATTGTAGGTTTAAACTCACTCAATTGATCCTGAACTCCTTTAAAAAAATATTGAAAATTAAAATAAAATAATATTCTACTTAAACTTATTGCTTTTCTCCCTGTGGAGAACATAGCACACAGCATATTGTGACCTCAAAAATAACGAACGTGCGGTAAAAGCGTCGCCAACCTCAGAGAGCTCTAACCTGGCCAAAAGCAACACACACTCGCACCCTCTGTGGGCCAAGAGTCTTGGTCCAGTCAGCCGGAGTAGCAGCATCACAGGCAGCAGACCTCTCCTCCCAGTTTCCTTCTATTTTTTTCATTTTTTGCGACGTGCCACACCTGTTTCATGTAGTAAAGCTCTTCCCTGGCCAAGAACCAACCAGCCAGACATGCACTTGTCGAAAAATTAAGGAATTTGTTGGGTAAGAAACATATTGGAATAAGAATTATATTCTTTATAGAATAGATACCAGGTTAAGAATGCAGACAAATATAATTTGTTTAAGCAAAAATTATATTTACAAGAAATTGCTACTATACTTTACTTTTCCCCTTGACTTATTCCGTTTCTTTCAGTGCAGCCAGCGCCTTGTGAGAATATTTTTTGTAATTTTGTTGTTTTTGTTCTTTCGTGGGGGACTTTGTAGGCAACAATTTTTCGGTCTCTAAACTGACCTTAGCCAGAGATCTGGCTCTGGGAGCTGGCAAACGCATTTCTGATAATGATGGACTGTATTAACCGTTAGCCAGCGTTGAGGCCAGCAGCTTCGGGCCGGGCCTTAACCGCCATGCATGTGGCCAACAACAACAAGCCCCGGCAATCAGTGGACATTTTAAGATTTTTTCGCCGCCGCGGTGGGAAATTGCTGGTCAGATTTTCTACTAAGGAAAACCTGGCAAATTTCGGGAAAGCTCTAAGCACAAACGAAATAAAAATGAAGAAAAAACCTTCGACAGCTGAGGCTTTCACTCTCGGTCTTTAATGTCGCCTGTCCCTAAACAATTTGAACTTGTCAAGTGTAATCAGTTTTCCTTTCATTCGCACTGACATTTACCGCCGCCAACGTAGACGACGACGTTGACACATGGCCATGTCATCACACACGTCCGGCACACAACTCTTGGCCAACCGAGTGTCCGGCCGGCTCCTTGTCCAGCAACGCAGTGGCAGACATGGATTCAGACGCAGACGTAGAAGACGTGGAAGCAGCTCTGTGGCAATTATCAAAAAGCGCGCAACTTTTCACACGCAACCGATGGCAGTCGCATTGCTCGGATGCTGCAGTTGCGGCAGTGTCACTTGCAATAGTCGCAGATACACCGATGTCACTAATTACGGCTCATTATAGTGACCAAAGTGTAACATGTTGTCAGCTCCGAGGACAACAAGCAAATGCAATAGGGAAAGAGAAAGACTGTGGAGAGGCTGAGTGATCGAAGGTGGGAATACTCTTTGAGAAAATTGATATAGAATTAAGGAAAGTATATTTAAATATAGCTCAAATATATATTTGATATTTTACAACTAATAGTAAAATAAAAATAAATAATAA
>JAEIIL010001401.1:0-12701 GCA_018905715.1 Drosophila lini | reverse complement strand
CAAATTATTTTAAAATAAATATGGTTAAAATAAAAGAAGAATTTGAAACAAGAAGTGTCTACATTTTTCAAAATTTTCAAAGAGTTTTATACCTTGAAATACCAAATTTTCTTCTTAAAACTTAACCATTTTCTTGTTCCCAACCTTAAAAGTAGCCATATTTACCTACAAGGTAGCCAAGTTGGTAGCACTCGAAGGAGATGATGGGTGCGGGTGGTTGGAAATGGGGGAGGAGGATGGTGTCTCAGGGCAGCAACAACGCAACCAAGCATTTCGCACTCTTCCCGCTCCGAAGGTAACAACGCAAGAAAATGCCAGGCAACAAGACAAGCAGAACTGACGTAAAAAGATTTTTGTGTTTCCCCCTCGGAGCAGCTCCCCGCCTCCTCATGAGACCCCCTTCCAGCCCAACAGCCCCCCCCCCCATTTTCAGGGGTGGCGTCTGGCAGGATTGAAGCCTCATCATGAAGCTTTCGTTCCCAAACGATAAATGCGAACGCGATCTTTAAACGCTGTCCGCGCAGGGAAGTCCATTACGGAAAATTCGACGGTGGGAAAAACATTTTTCCGCGTACGACTTTCGATTGGGAAATGTGGCAAAATGAAATGGGAATACATTTAATTAAATGTTTAACATTTGCAAAGATTTGTATGGGTTTTAGGCTGCCAAAGAGGGTTCCAAATAAACGTTTTGTCCTAGGTATTTCCCTAAACAAAAATTTTAAAGCATTTCAACATTTTCCTGTTTCCAAAATGACATCAAAATTGGAAACTAGAAAATGTTAGATTTTTTTTCTACTTACAATGCAGAATTTCTCCGGCCTTTTTTGGCATAAAGAAAGCAAAAACTTTTAAGCGATGCAAGGGAAAATTGTAATGAAAAATCTTTTGGCCAGCATGCAAGCCACTTGAATGGAGAAAAGTTCTGCCTCCCCCCTTCCTGGGAGGGACTCCCCCTATTTCGGTGACATGAATGCTGACAACGTGTCTTAGTTTGCACAAAACGAGCTCAAGAGATGCAGTCAGCAGACACACAAACGTAAGGATTTTCCATTACCAGGACATAAAAGCCTGTTGTTGACTCCTTTCTGCCAGTGTACGAGTACGTGTGTGTGTGTGTGTGTGTGTGTGTCTGTTTTCCGGCTTGTCATGTTAAAGGAATTTAAATTTAATTACAAGCCAAGAGTGAAAGGAGGAAACTTTAGATGTGAAACTTCCTTTCAATGATAACAACTTTTGCTTAATTTAAAATGGTTTCAATTTCTTTAATTTAATGTTGTTTATTTTATTTAAATAAGCAATTTTAATGTTTTATTATTATTATTCAAATATTATTTTATGCGCTTTCTGAAAATCACGGCCCACCTTGGCTGATAGATAATCAATAAGAAAAATCAAGTCCACATAAATCATTTCCTCTCCTGTCTAGCGAGATTCTTATCGCACTTGTCTGGGAAAAATTAGGAAACTTCCCCCCACTCGAGCCAGATATTCAAATTCATTTTCAATTTTCATAATTTTCGGCTGAGAGAATTGCGCCGTCGGCGTTGACACCAAAATCAATATCTAGGAAAATTCCTTGCAGCCTGCTTTTTCCTCTTAGCTCGAAATGCTTTGTCATATCAAAAGACGGTGGACTGAGGGGGGACTGAGAGTGGCCCCGAAAGTACACACTTTGTGGCAAGGCCGCACGTTCGTGCGTTCGTGCCAAAAAATAATTTCCTACTCGCAGCCAGACGCCGCAGCGGCAGACAGGCAGGCAAGTGTGGCAGGAGGGGCAGGGCAGCATCCGAGGGGCCAGGCAACTTGAGCGCACTTATTGTTATCAACGGCTGAAATATGGCATTTTAATTTTATTAGCTGCCTTTACATGCAGCACACTGCCGGGCCAAATAAATGTGCAGACGATGATGATGGCCCCGGGGCGATGACGATGACAATCTCCGCAGGCGACAATGGGATCAAATTGTTTTTTGAGATGCACTTGAGGCAACGATTGAGGAAGTAATTAAAAGGGGATTTAAAATACATAAAAATGATTAATTTACAATAAAAATTAATCCTTTATATGATTTTCTAACAAAGTGTTAAGATTTTGTAAAAATAATGTAAAGGAAGAAAAGGTTTTCTTATGACACTGTTTTATTTTAAGAAACCACTTTTATGGTAAGGTGATTTTAAGAAAATATACCTTCTAAAATTTATTTAGTTACTACTGTTTTTTTTTTACAAAATGTTCAAGATTAGTAGTAGCTTTTGCTATGCAAAAATAATATAGGTTATCGATATGTTGTCGATATGCCCTCGATACTCTTTCGATACGCTTCTAATATTTTAGTATTTAATTTCATTTAGTTACTACTTCTTATGTTATAGATTTTCAAGATAAGTATGAGCTTTTCCTACAAAAATAATAAATAAATGTAGTAGATATGATGTAGCTACTCCTCCGATACGTTTTCGATACTCTTTCGAGATCCTTTCGATACGCTTTTCAAACCCATGTATTCAAATATAAACCCCAATTTCCATTTCAATTTTTGATTGGCTTTCCATAGTGCGAATTGTTATTGCCTTGAATTTTATTGTTTTTTGTTTTTCTTAGCTGCCTCGAAGATGCCCCGAGAACGGTGGCACTTCTCGTAGGGGGTGTCCGGAGAAAGAGCGACAAAGAGCTTTTCCCAGCTACTGCGCATGCTGAGAATCCGTAAGAGAATGGTGGAGATTTGTGGCTCAGGGAAGGGGGTGTCCTATCAAAGAGCCATAAAGTTATAGTTGCCCCCGACAATGAAGTCATTTACACAAAGTTTATGGCTAGTTGAAAATTGTGTTATTATTATGTGGCGGCCACTCGGAGCTCTTTATTTATCTCATTCTCTTGACCCCGGGGATGATGCTCTCTTAAGTGTAATAATTTATTGTACCTCCCTCCAGCTAGGCCCCCTTTGTAGTCTGTTTTGGGGGTGAGGTGGGGCGGAGGGGGTTTCCTTTTGTTAAGCATTTTCGAGCGCCAGCCAAAACGCTCCCAAAATAAGAGGAGAGCAGAAAATACGGCAAATACTTTTGTATTTTGGCTCCTAAGGCGGCCAGCCGAGCTGGAGGCATCCTCTAGTTGGCAATTTCGCAGCGTCGAGTCGAGAGAGATTCGAGCGCAATAATTTTCCCGGAGAAAAACGTGGCTGAAAAGGCGATAAAGTATCTCTGAATAATTTGCCGTCGGCAAAATATATTTTCGATAATATAATCCAGAGTGTCGCCTAATTGATTTCGACCAAATGTGCGGCTGACCCGGCCAATGGATCTGAGCTTTGTCCCGCCCCCCTCCGCGTGTCCAACCCCCTACGGCCGTATCGAGCGAACATGTGCCCCATAACCCCCATCGAGCTTCTGACCACGATTATCCTCGAGAAGCGAAAATTACGTCCCCCAACCAAGCGGAAAAAGTGTCGCAAATAGCCGCGAATTCAAACTCGGTTCTTTTTCCCCCCTCAAAACTCTTTCAATTTTCCGGAGGTTTCAGTTCCATGGAAAGTGTCGTCGTTTAATTCCGATGCAGGTACAACAATCTCTATTTCTATTCATAAGTTTTTGTTTATTTTTTTGTTTGGGGTCTATTAAAGTTCTTCAAAGTTTCGAAACAGCTGTCGCGGCGAAAGTTTTTCGCGCCCCAGCAATTGTTTTGTATAAATAATCTTTGGGGTTGATATCCAGTGTGGTTTCTTGGGGGTCACAACTGCATTACTTTGATGAGGTTCTTGGGGAGTGTTTTTTGTGTTTACTATTTCAATGATGAAAGATTGGGAGGCTAATATTTGGGGGAAAATATTTCTTAGAATTACCAGAACGGATGGAGTTTGTATAAACAAGAAGTTGAGTTTCAGTGGGAGAGTTAATAACTAAAGTTTACTGCAAATTATCTTAATTATTTATATTATAAAATATTATTTAAATAATATTCAATGAAGGACTGGGATAATTGTGTAAACAAAAACTTTAGTTACACAGTAAAAGTTAATAGCTAAACATTATGACATATTATCCTGATAAAAATTCCCCAGTAAACATTTTTGAAGGACTACAAAATATTAAAAAAAATATACTCATTCTTCTTTATATTCTAATATCTTCTTCAGTTCAATCACCAAAACTTGATTAAAATATAATTTTTACAGCTTTAAAAATTGCAATTTTTACCTCTCCTGATTTCCCTTATTTTCCATTCACTTTTCCGCTTACTCCAAGCTATTTCCAGAACTATTTCCCATTGAGGTTCGCTCTGGCACAGCTGAAATCTGTTCAATTTACCACAAGTATTCCTTTGCTTGGCAATATAGGAATACCTGGCCTCGGCCTTTCCCCTCCCAACCCCTCCCTCCGCCTCCTCCTCGTGATGTTTTCGTGGCGCCCCGCATGTCACCGAAAAAAAAGGAAAGGAAAATGTAATGCATTTCCACCGCTGCTGCTGCTGCTGCTGCAAATGGAATTGAGCAATGCAACAACAATGAAATGTGTGTAACGCATGAGATGAAATGAAATGCAACACGCGCTGAAACCAAAAATGGAAAAAAAAAGAAATATTACAAAAACGAGAATTGAAAATCAGGCGAGCGAAAAAAAAAGGAAAAGGAAGCAAAAACGCCAGACCCGGAAAAAAAAAAGAATTTTTAAACATGGCGCGAACATAATGTCCTGTGTCCTTGCCTGTCGCCGTCTCGCTCTGCGCCCTCTTTCTTTCCTCTTTTTGCCCATGCGAATGTTCCTTCTCCTCTTGTTGTTGTTGGGAAAATCGAACATTGATTTATGGCGTGTGCGAATGTCGGGGCGGAAAAAAAAAATATATATTTACAGTGAAAGAAAAATAATAATCATTTTAAAAGCAGGAAAGTAAAATATGTACATTTCATTTTAAAACACTTTAAAATTGGATTCTGATATTAAAATATCTGAGGGATTTTTCTACCTTAATTTTATTTAAATTTTGAAAGAGAAGGTAAATTAATCTAGATTTCAACCTTTTTTCATTTAAAAATTATTTTTGAATATGTAAACACAATCTTTTTTAACTATACTTTCAAAACTTTTAAATTAAATTTGTTTTAATTTATAAAAAATAAAAGTTTAAGGGTTATGAATTAAATAAAGTTTTTAGAAATGATTTTTAATATGGCAAGTAGTTGAAAATAATGTTGGAAAAAATATTATATTCCTTCTTTTTTTGACAAAATACAATTCTTCGAAGACTTCACCTTTTTCTTAGAATTTTCTCTCAGTGTTTAATATATATACGGGGAAAAAGGGGCTGACAACGATGATGCTGATGAGCTGGAATTGTTTTTGATATGTCCCAGGCAGTCGAGGAGGGAGGATGAGCCAAAGGGAGACGGGCACAGCGACAGATGCAGGTCGGTTACATGAATGTATGTACATATATATATATCGGAATATATATACGTACACTTACAGGAACGATTCTCGGGGTCCCTCATTGCCTCGATTATTATTATTATTTGCGACAAACGGAGGGAAGATGCCTTTGCCTTTCTCCCTGTCTCTCCGGCTGCCTCGCGTCCCTCATTTCGCATTCATCGATGTTGCATTGCATTTACAACAAGAGCAGCCGCAAAGAGAGAGGGGGGGTGAAAAAAATTGCAAATGCAATTCGTAACGCATAAATTTAAAAAACACAAAAATGAGACACTGAGAAGGAAAAGCGGGGCAGCGGAGCTGCGGAGGGGCAACTGAACGCGTGTCACATGTCGATTTTCGATTGTTCGCAAATTAATATATAAAACACAACGCTGCGGTCTGGTCTGGCTTTCTGCGGTTCCTCTGTACTCTTCCGCCGATCCCCCGCCAGAATTTACATATCCCCCCCTCGGTGCATTTACATGTTACAATTGCGGATATTGAAAATGTATCGATTTGTTGCCTGAGCCCGGGAGTTGTCAGGAGCTGCCTTTATTTTTTTAATAACAATATTAATTCGACGAGGCGAGAAAGAAGAGTAGTTTTAAAATATTATTTAAAGTTTAAAGTCTGTTTAATTCAATCAAAGTTGAACTAAACAAAAATGATAAGGGAATACCTATTTATTTAAGCTTAACTTGGACTTAGTTTGCTCATAATAATCGAGGGTTCTATTTCTTTGAATTAAATGTAAGCTTCTATCCTTATTTTTTATTTACCTTTCAATTAAACCATCTAGTTTTTTTCTAACATTTTATATCCCTACAAAAAATCCAAATAAATTTATAAATTTTCCTCTTAAGAAATAGATTTTTTCGCACTTCCTGGAACTCAATTTTCCCAGGAATTTCTCCTCGGCAGTTGCCCAAATTCTTGGCAAATTAGCTGGATCTACCAGTCCACTTTCAGACACCCCCCTGGAGCCCGCAGCCCGCCCTCATCGATCCCTGTCTCCACAGCAAATCTATCTAACTAAATCTAAACTCGTTTGGGCCCGCTTTTGCCGACGGCCAAACACGCGCTGGTAATTGCAGCAATTGGCGCTCATTTCTCTGTCATAAATATCTTTTTGGCCAGCTCCAGTCTCCAGTCAGTCCGTCGCAAATTATCGCATCATGTGGCAGCATGTGGCGGAGTCGAAGGGGGCGGAATAAATTGTAAATCACCTTCACACCACAGCGGAAAAGCGATTTTCCACCACTGCCCCCAAGGTCAGAGAGTTTGCACTAGAAAAGCGCAGTTAATAAATTACGTGTAAAACAACGTGTGAACTAACATAAATAATTTTCGTTAATCCCCAGTACCACCAGTTCCCTGGTTCACTCCTAGGAACAATCGATTAAGCGTAGATAAAAATCAATTTGTGGCCATAATAAATTGCTCAACTACCAGGAGCATGAGCCAGGTCTCTCCACTCCACTCCGCCACTCCTCCTGTTGCGGCAATTTAGCTTCATTTTGCCAGACTTCTCAGCAGTCGCGCGAACAAATTGGCCCGCAAGGTGAACCAAAAGCAAAATAAACTAAAATAAATTCTGGAAGAAGAGCCTGAGTTCGAGTCGAGGCAGGAATAAAAAATTTACAAACATTGTAATCACGGGTTAAATATCGCCAAAGCCAGGGCCAGCTGCTCGCAGTCCACACAGCCGTCTTAACCCCGAAAGTATCTAAAGTTGAAGATCTTCCACCTCGCGGACTGGCGGAGAGGTTCGTTCGTGGATTAATCACCGCGGGCAGGGCAAGCCCCAGACTCCAAGGCTCTCTTCTCTGCGACTCCTACTTCGACTTCGGCTTGGACTTCATCTGCAACTGCAGCTGGAAGTCTCTGAGACTCCGACTCAGCCACTTGCCCACTGCTTGCCGAGATCACGATTCACAACTTAATCCCAGCCAGCTAGCTCAGCCGGTTTCCCTTGCCCTCTTAATGCACTTTAAGAAAAATATATAAAAAGTTAAAGGCTTATTAAAGGACTAAGAAATCATTTACGAGAATAAATATCAATCATTAAAATTATACATTACTTAGAAAGAACATTTTTTAAAAGTTAAAGTTACTAAAAAAATTGCATTAAAGTTTTTAAATGGAAAAAAGAAGTCTTATTTGATTTTATGCCATTATTTTCCCCAAGAACCATAACAAATTTTCTAAAAAATCATAACGTTAAAGTGAGAACTTTTTGTTTGCTGTTAAGCTATTATTTATCCTTAATTTTTTATACTTCTAAATTAATTAAGCTCTATAATTTCCCCCGGTGCAACTTCAGCCTTCGTCTAGAAAGGTGCAGCATCGTTTGTCCATTTGTTTTTTTAATGCTTTTGTTGCGTTTTTGTATTTTGTTCATTTCACATTTTTATTTAACATCCGCAAATCGTCTGCCGCCCTCTCTTATTTTATTTCATTTTTTTCCTGCTGCAGCCACGCCCTCCATTTTGCAATGGCAAAAAAAAAAGTTACCAACTGATTCATCGAATCCAAAACAAAATGAATTCATTTGTGAGCGAAAAGAGCCGACGGGCAGGCTTTCGGGGGCAGGGATGAGAGCGGTGTTTTCTAATTGAAGTGTTTGTCTAGACCCTCGAGCGGTGAATGTTGCAAGTGATTAGCAAATGGAGGGAAGAGCAGATGATTCGCGGCCGGAATACCAGAGGCTTGTTAACCGATATCCAAAGGAGAGAAGGGGGTGAAGGGGTTTGTGCTTCTTCAGAACAGGATTCAAATTTTTAACTTGCAGGCAGAGATGTTCTTCTTTGGGTTTTCATAGAAACTGAATTCAATCCCTTTACTTTTTTCTAGTCTCCTTGATATTAAATATCTTAAAAGATAACTTAAACTATTTATTTAGGGAAAATTATCCTTGTATGTTTTCCATTTCATTATCTAATTATTTAAAGTCTCAGCTAAATATTTCCCTTGTATAGAAAATATTCTATTTCACCACTTTTTTTCGGTCAGACTTAAACCATTTTTAACCGCATTTCAAAACTGGATTTTACCGCTCAACAAACGGCAGTCGGAAAAACACCAACGAAACGGCAGAAAAAAAAAATACACGACATGCACTTTTATCAGAGGGTAATAATTCATTACACACACTTTTCCACCACCCCATTTTCCCCCAGCCCGTTTTCCTTAACCCATCACCGGGCATCGGAAGTGCTGCATTTACCGCAATCGACGACGACCATTTTCCCCCAGCTCCTCCTGGCCGTGGAAAATGGCAACAGGAGCAGAGTGTTTGTTGGCCAGGAAAAAAACCAGAAGGGAAGCTTCTCGCGCAGAGGTAAAGGTCCAACTTGATAAGAAATACGCACCTAGAAAAAATAATAACAAAAATAGGAGAAAAAGGCGAAAGAAGGCGAAACAAGGATAAGCCTGGATAAGCCACTCAATTAACTAATTGTCCTCAAATAATATTCATTAGAGCAAAAGCCCTGGCGCAGAAACCAGCCTGATGGATAAGATTTCAGTTATCGTAGGACCAGAAAAAAAAGGAGGTCCGAACGGGGCCATAAATCAATGTAACTGTCAACGTCAACGGCGTCAATAGTTGAGTGCGAGTGGGAGAGCACGAGTGACGGAAACCACCCCCGAAGGCAAGCCCCGCCCCCCAACCCCAAAACCGTCCGAATCCTGAAATCCCAGAGTCCAGAAATCCGAAATCCTGGGGGAAGTTGGTTGGTTTTTGCATTACAACGAGATGATGTCAGCAAATATGAAATAACTAAATTGTTTCAAAGTGTCAAAGGAGAAAACACACACACACACACACACACACATGTCTGAATATAATATCCTTCTAAGTATATCTATACATTTGTGTGCTTACTTCCTCTTACAGGATATTACAAGCTGCTTGTGGGGAAATTAGATCTTCACAACTGCTAAAGGCTCCAGCATCTTTCACAGAGTTTTCCCAAGCCCAAGCCGAGGGGAATTGAAAATGGAAATGGAAAATGCTCGGGGATAGTGGGAGAGTGTGTAGGAGTAGGAGATTGGGTAGCCATGTATGTCAAAGGTCCCACGAGGGCATCGCTGGCGCCACTAAAATACATGTTGCACTTAATTGGAACGATTTCGTCTGTGAAATATGATTTTTGGTTGCGTTCCCCAAAATTTTAGAGCATGGAAATCTTTGGTTTTGGTTAACATTCAACATTTTTAGAGGGGATGAAAGATTACTTTTTCGATTGGGTTTAGTAAGAGGTTGTACAAGATATTATTTAAACAAAAAGAATGTATTAATTGGATTTTTAATTGTATAATCTAACCTTTAAAACATTTTTATTATATTCCAATAAACTCTTTTAAATCTAAGATAAATCCTTCTAAATTCATACATAATTTCCATTTCATATTATCAACTTCCAATATGATCCCTTATTCATCCAACAAATTGAACTAATTTCCTATGCCCACCTCTTTGTCATTGCAGGTAAGCACGCAACCACAAGGCAGACACACACACTCACCTGAGATGGCATCTCCTTCAGTTGCTCCAAGTGGGAGCTGGGGCTGGGTATGGGTAGCTGAATGGGATACATTTCAAATACCTTAAATGCGCAGGCAGCATTCCAGCAGTTGGCTATATCTGATTTCTGTCAACATTAAAATTGCAGACCTGACAATGCAACGGACAAAAGAACCGAACCAAAGCGAACTAAGTAACCCACAGATAGAGTGACAGGATACAGAATAATGTAGACGAGGATGAGGATGAGGATGGGGGTATGGGTATGGGGATGAGCCCAATGGCCGGGCCAATTGGCCAAGTGTATTTTCTAGGCGATAACACAATGGCTAAAACGCCCCAAACTGGTTGCCAGTGCGGCCAGTGAGTGGCAACAGAGATTATAAATTGAAATTGAGTTCATAAAACACGAATCAGCAAAACGTTTAACATCTTTATTTCTGCGAAATGGCAGAGACACAGACCGACCGACAAACCGACGTCTCTCAGGCAATCGCAATCGCATTGGCAATGCCATTGCCATTGGCAGTGAATCCAGGGACCAAGGTGCGATTTCCTTCGACTTCTTCGACTGCTCTCCTCGAATGCAATCAAACAAGCGCTAGTCAATTGCAGCCATGTCGATACCTTCCCTGGGCCCCAGTCCATCGCATCCATCCCAGCATCCACCGGGGCAGGCAGCCTGCCAACTTCGTCTGGTCGACTGCTTCGACTCGATTCTCAGCCAAGACCAAACTGAACCAAGACCCAGACCCAGGTCAGCGAATAGACAGACAGATGTAAGCGAGTGCGAGCAGCCAAAGTGCTGGAAGGACCATGGGTTACCATGGGCACAAAACAGAAAATATGAGTAGAATATATTTTTTCAGAATTTACAATTTGTGAATATTAAACCCCAAACCAAATTTAAATTCATTAAAGAAAGAATATTTCATAAATAAGAAAGAGGTAGTAAAGATCACTGATTTACATTTCCTCTCTTTATATTTTTTTATAGAAATATTTTCTTTAACTTAAACCAAATAATTTCCATTGTTTCGAGCTTTTTTTTGGGATGCTGTGTGAGCATCTTGAATGCGGAATGTGCACGCGTTGAATTTCTTGTAGACGTGCGATAAAAATTTGCGACATTGCAACAGTTTGGCGAACGTGCGAGCCCGTCGAAGGTGATGCCCCACTTGCCCCTGATCTCCCCCTCTACCCACACCCCCCTTCGATCCATATTGGCAGCAGCTCTTAGCCACAAAGCCGCTGCAGGGCCAACAAAGCAGATGACACTGTGCGATTACTCCTAATCTGCGTGAATAAAAATGTAAATGAATTGAAGATTGTCCCGGACTGCATTTATGAGCTATGACCACTTAAGAGGGCGGCGGCAGAGGGGGGCGTGGCGGACAAAACGTGGACACAAGTGACAAGTGCGATTAGGCCGCGGGACTTGGGCATTTTATTTATTTTTTATTCGGTTTTAATAAGCCGCGACAGGCAGGTGAACAGGCCGAAAAGAGAGGCACTTCTTGGTTAAGCAGGAGAGCAGGCCAAAACCAGTCCGATCCGAAGGCTATATCCCAGGCAAAACTAACGGAGCTGCCCAGGACCAGACGCGGCACAAACATGTTTTCACTTCCCGGACGAAAGCTTCCCAAAATGAGAAAATAAAGGGGAGAAAAACACACACGACCATCAATAAGAGACCAGATGGGTGCAGGGGCGGTGTGAAAGGGGGTTTTTGAGAGGGGTTTTTAAACATATTTTAAGGAAAATTAAATTATTGTTGTTTAAACAAATTTCAAATAGATTTTAAAATTCAATTTCTTGGATAGAAATAGCTTTATAAAATTATTATTTGTAACTTTTTCTATTTTCCCCAAAATCAGAATTTAAAAATTTAGAAAATTCACTTTTATCTGTAACCTTTATTAATCTAATTTAAAGCTCAAACATATTTTCCCATTTCCTCAACCAACCCCCTTCAACTCCGCCCCTTTGCCGACCATCTAAGACTGCCATGATGGCTTCGTTGCCAAAGTGTTTGTCGATAAACCCGGGGCGAAGGTGATGGGTAGAATCGAGGTGAGGAGTGGCGAACGTTGGGCTATTGACCAAGGCGCATATAATAAAAATTAAATCGCACAATATAAAAACGCTCGAGCCAGAAAGCGGGCCAAGGGAGTGAGAAGTCCTGAAGATGGGGCGAAATGAAAACGTAAGCGGAAAAATCGAGTCACGAACATTGAAATATGTGTTGTCCACGGCCCCAGAGAGTGAGAGAGAGCTGATGAGGATGTGGATGTGGACGTGGACGCAGAGGACATGGACATGGCATCGACTGATAAATGCGTGGAAAATGCAACAGCTGCCAGAGCTGGATAAGAACGCTCTCCTCCGCACCAGCAGGCGGCAGTCGCCGGTCGGCAGGAGACGTGCCAGTGGAGATGGAAGTGCGGCAGTGGAAGCCGAAGAAGGAGCAAAGCCGACGGAGGAAGATTTTCCAGAGGAGGTTTAGTAGACCAGGCAGCCGCGGCTCTGTTGGTAAACAAATCATTTGAAAGGATTTTCACACACAATCCATCTTCGTTCGGACCACTGACTGAGCCGCACTGAGATCTGTCTCAATTTTTGCACTAAAAGAAAAAGGTTTTAAAGAAGAATATTTGGAGTACGGTTTTCTAGGATCTAAAAATTTGTACTTTGGATAATAATATTCGTTAATTCTGAGAAAGAATAGAAAGTAGAATAGATTATATTTCATTAGCTATGAAAATCT
>JAEIIL010001399.1:0-53393 GCA_018905715.1 Drosophila lini | reverse complement strand
CTTAATACTAAAATTTCTTTCAATTTTTAACAATTTTAACAATGTAACCCCTTATAAAATTTTGAAAAAAATTTAAAAAATTCTTTTTCTTTTAGACATGGCTGAAAGACTCTCCTGTTGATGCTGATTAAGAATATATATGATTTTATTTAAAAATTACTCTTTCGCTCCGTTACTAGCTTATGACTAAAATTAAATACTCTCCATAGGTAAAAAAATAAGAAATGGAAATCAATAAATTTAAAGAAATCAATTGGAATTATTAATACACCTTGTTAATTACATTGAAGTTTAATTATAAAGATTGTATAAAGCAGCAGGAAATCACAATTATTTAAAAATAACCAAGACTACGTTAGGAAATTTGGTTCAGAAATTCTGATTCATGAATACCCTAAATATGTGTAATTTAAACTTTTAAACGCTGACACAGATATCGAAACCAAAAACATCGATAGATACATTATCGATACTATTGTGCGTCCCATCTCTAGAAAAAAGCACAATTTGTTCTTGTTTTGTCGCCGCAACAGCAATTGTTTATTATTTTCTCAAAAGTTACGTTACCCAAAAAGCAGCTGTAGCAGCCATGAATAACAATAAGTGTTAAACAATAACAATGGCCTAGCAATAAACGACTGTTCAGCACTAGCGGTAGTTATGGAGAAATCAACACAAAAGTGAATTACACCCAAAAAAAAAGGTGATTAAAAGCGATTATGCTGATAGTGCCGTAAAGATAAGCAACTAAGCAACCGATTTTCGCGGAAAAGCCAACAACAGTTATCATCCTAATAAGTGGAAAACTCTTGTGCGGCGTCCAAAGGCTGATGTGGCGTCACAATAACATCGTATGATCCGGGTCTCGTTCTCCGATTGGCTGAAAGCCCGCTCGTGTATGCTTTCCCGCTCGCGTGTGTTTGTGTTACGGGTACAGTGGTTGGGGGGCTGTTGAAAAAGCTGCAAGGATTGTGAAATATTTAAATTAAGGGACAATAACGGGAATCTCATGCTTTACTGATAGTATTTAAAAGTGGCTGACGAAACTAGTGTTTTTTGGGAAAACTGAAAATAATAATTAAATAATTTAAATTAAAAAATGTAAAATTAAAAACAATCGTTAGCCCAAAGCGAACATAAAATAAATAAATATATACACCAAAACTAGTAAATAATAAAAATATATTAAAAATATCTGACTAATAAGTCAGTTTTTTTTGCAAACTAAATTTGCACACTTGTCCCACTGTTGTTTTCGCTGTGTAATTGCGCCGCTCAGAATATTCTATTACTTTAACTCAAGTTTAATAATAAACAAACCAGCAATTACACAACGCTCCTATATTGGTTTCGTCAGCAGCAAAAAGCAGAGCATAAACAATGGACGCGCCTCCGAATCCCATGGATTTCATGGACGAGTCAATGGACTTGTTCAAGGCGGAGGATGCCTTTGACATGATCAACGAGGTCCTGCACTCGGACATGCTTGATAGTTTCCTCAACGAAATGGATCCCACGCTCATGTACAGCAACATGCTCCAGATGGACAACACCCAGATGGACCAGCCGGCCCATGTGAAAAGCGAGCATTCCTCCCCCGTTCATATCCATCCCGTTCACATTAAGGAGGAGCTGCAGCAGCAGCAGCAGCAACCATCCTTGCCTATCTACAAACCGGACCCCCTGATGGCCTCCAACTACAATCTCTCCCCGCAGCAGCAGCAGCCGCAGCAACAACAGCAGCCGCTGCTGAAAGCCGCTCAGCCCACGGCAACTATTCACCACAAGGACGCCCAACGGTTGCCGCCTAACACTACGCTTTATTCGCCCACTTTGGGCAGTGGTTTTACCTACCAGGTCGCTTCCCCGCCCACGCCGCCGGCAGAGAAGTCTCCACAGAATGTGAATGTCATGCATCCGATAACACCTCCAACCCCTCTGACCCTGCCGCCACAGGCGCAGTCCTTCATCATGTACACTCAGCCGCTGACCACAAGTCCAGGATTGTTAAGCGCTACTGCTGCCACCCCAATGCTGTTGGAATCCATGACCGAGACTAAGATGACAGCCAGTCCGAAGACCTCACCACCGCTGCCATCGCCCCATTCCAGTTCTGGTGGGAGCAGGGCCAGCAAAGCGCGAGTTGCACCGCTGGCACCATTGCCCAGTACCACCCCAGAGGTGCTTGGCAAGGTGCCCATCACCCGGGCGCAACCCAAGGTTAAGGAGGTGAAGAGATCCGCCCATAATGCCATCGAGCGGCGTTATCGCACCTCCATCAATGACAAAATCAACGAGCTGAAGAACCTGGTGGTGGGGGAGCAGGCGAAGCTAAATAAGTCAGCGGTGCTCCGCAAGTCCATCGACAAGATCCGAGATCTGCAGCGCCAGACGCACGAATTGAAAGCGGAGCTGCAACTCCTGCAGCGCCAGCTAATGGCCCGCGACGGCTCTAAGGTCAAGGATCTGCTGCAGCTGGGCTCCCGCCCGGGCAGGAACTCCAAGAAACGTCGCGAGAGCTCACTGACATCCGCCACCGATGCCGGACTGACGCCACCGCGCAGCGATGTCTCGGATCCCTCTCTCTCTCCTTTGCACTCGGACATCTCTTTGCCGCCGTCGCCTTATGGTGGATCCACTGCCAGCTGCAGCAGCGGCAGCAGCAGCAAGGATGAGCTTTTGGTGGTGCCTAGTTCCATGCGTGGCATGGCCACGCACTCGCGTCTGGGCCTGTGTATGTTCATGTTTGCAATTTTGGCCGTGAATCCCTTCAAGACGTTCCTTCAGCGTGGACCCTTTGCTGGTAATGGACTTAACGATGACGACCTGGGCGAACTGGGTGGCCAGAGGCGAAGCATACTCTCTTACGATGTGGATGGAGGTGAGTTTTTTTTTTTGGGAAAAAAATAGTTCCTGGTTTAATTTTGTATCCTTAACTTGTTTTAGGAGATGGCTTCGGTGGCTGGCAACACAGCTCCTGGATATGGCTTCTGAACTTGACCCTAATGCTTGGCTGCCTGGTGAAGCTGCTGGTCTACGGTGATCCGCAGCTGGACCCCCAAACCGACGCTTATTGGCAACACAAACAACGCGCTGAATCCCATTTCGTTCAAGGACAGGCTACTCAGGCTTATACCGGCTATCTTAATTGTCTGCACATGTTTGGCTTGAGCCTGCCGTCGACGCGCTTGGAATGCTATCTACAAACCACCTGGCAGTTTTTGCGGTTTCTCTTCCATCGCCTCTGGCTGGGACGCGTCCTGTCACGTCGCACTGGCGGGCTTTTCTGTAATGCCGCAAACCGGAAACAGGCCCTGGCCTCGGCCCGGGAACTTGCTTTGCTCTTCAATCGCTTGAATCAACTCCAACTCACTGGGAATGGTAATCGTGGCGATGGTAATGGCATCATGATGGCTCTTTTCGCCAGCAACATGGCTGAAGTTGCTCACAATCTGTTAACGCCGCGGGAAACTATCTGTATCCATGTGATGGCCGCCCTGAGAATGAAGCAAAGTGCACCCAAGTGGCTGAAACAGCTCTTTGCGCGTTACTACATGAGCCGAGCTCGGCAGGAATGTGGTCGTACCCGGGCTGCTGAGCAGACGCAGGAGCTGCGTTGGGCCTTCAGTGCCTACGGGTATCGCTACTGCAGCACCCATGTCTTTAGCTACGATCTTAGTGACTCTGGCGAGCAGGATGGCTTCTTTACGCGACTACGCAACCCCTGCGATCCCGCTGCTCATGTCATAAAGGTGAGTAAGCTTTACAGATGAAAGAGAAGAGATTTATGTAAAATTTAACATAATCCCTTAGCAATATCGCGAGCATTTGCTGTTCAAGGCCATTCAGTGTTTGGTGGGTGCGGGTCACAAGTCTGGTGGTGCCCTGCACACAGCCGCCTCATCAGCCGGAGGAGGAGAAACGGAGCAATTGCAACAACAGCAGCAGCACAGTGGCACCATTGTCAGCAATGTGCTTAAGTACACCTCCCTGTTAAGGGACACACTGTGGGCGGAGGAGGATGAGCGCGACACAAATGTAGTTTGGTGGGCAAACATCCTCGAGATTTCCGTGCATTGGCTCCTGGGCGAAGATACACTGGCGGAGCAGCTCTACGACAATATCAAGCAAATGCCAGTGCAACTGCAGCAGAGTAGCGAACACGATCATCTGCCCAAAGCCCTGCATGCTGTGCTTCGAGCTAAAATGATTTTACTAATGTAAGTAATTTGGAAAGACAAATTCCAATATTAAAAATCATTTTCAAATATTCATTCTCTTGGCAGGAATAATGGCAACAACCTGGACAAACGCCTCAAGCAATCGGTCAACACCTTGTGTGATGCCTCGAGTGTCCAGCTACAGGAATGCTTGACCGTGAACCGAATCACCAATGCCCGAGGCATAAAGCTGGTAAGATCACGGCATAGTGAGTTGAGTGACATAACGCCTCCGGAGATGACACGCAGGTGCATTGTAGTCGCATTGTCTGTTCCCCAATATATCCTCCAGGCAATACAACTGCAGTGCAAGCTCTGTGCATTTCACAAGCAACAATGCTCTTTCCTTTTTAGTTTTGGGAATCCGTGTATCCCATAAACTGTATGGCCAAGTATATATATCTGCTATATATTTATATTCCCATTTTTACAGCTTTTCCAATTGCTCACCTGCGATTGGCTGCTCGAAACACGTACTGCTTTGTGGGAACTGGAGCATATGGAGGACATGGAGGACGATGATGGCTATCGACAAGTACCTGGGGAGGTTCTCGAAAAGTTCCAAACTGATTTGAATTCATTGCGCAGCATTGTGGAAAATATACCGGTATGATATTGGTTTACAAGATAAGATTATAAAATATCTGATTATTTGATAATATTTGTTATAGAACGCCCAATCGAGGATCTATCTATACGAGGCCGTTTGTCGCCTGATGGCTGGGGCCTCGCCCTGTCCCACCCAACAGCTTTTAGACCGTAGTCTGCGCTCCCGATACGCCCACTCCTCCATCTTCTGCGGCAGCAAGGATCGCAGGCATCAGAACTTCGAGGGCGGGGAGCGAGAACGGGCAGCGGCCATGTACGTGGCCTGCAAGTATCTGCCGCCTGCCCTGCTTAGCTCACCCGGCGAGCGTGCTGGCATGCTGGCCGAAGCGGCCAAGACGCTGGAGAAGGTGGGCGACAAGCGCAAGCTGAAGGAATGCTACCAGCTGATGAAGTCGCTGGGCAGCGGCATAGGCAGCGTCAAGGCATAAGTAATATAAGCGAAACAAACTTTGAATTTCCCATTTCTTATCGCGTAAAAGGTGTCACGTCTGCAGGCCTTTCGTTATTTAGTCTTTCATTTTCCCCTCTCGCCCCCCTTTTATGTTTAGATTGTAATTCAACAAATAATTATAATATTGTAATTTAATATGGAAATTCATATTTGTTTATACATTTACCAAGCAAGGTTAATCATATTTATAACAATAAATATTTAAACACTAGCTGGGTGCGTGCATGCACTTAATTCGTTGAATTTATTATTTAATTGCCAATATGCAGGAATACCCTATTATTATAGACGACAAGGTGTGCAGGCTTTATATTATTTCAAGGCTTGCCAAGACAATATTTTTGTCAGTTAAGCAGTAAGTCTTACAATATTGAGGTGCAAAAAAGCGTTTCGAACTGTTTTTGTCTTACAAATAAGTACTAATTTGTGCTGAAATGGAATACTTCTTAATAGAGCCCAATTACTGGAGTACTGTGCTCAGTTTTCTGGGTGAGTTTAGAGTTGGGAAGAAATAGATTTTTAGAGGATAGTTCTTGTTTTTTAATTATACAATTAAAATCGGAAATTATTTAAACAATGTCTGGGTCATCATTTGTTTAAATTCAACGTCCTTTACATTTTATCTGGCAATATTTGCTTTTAAATATGAACTTAGTGTTCTTAAGCTTCTATATGAAATATTACAAATTATTTGGTTTTTAAAAATAATCTTATTTTTAATTTTTAAATTAGTTTTCTTAATTTTTTTCTTTATAAAATAAACTCAATATATGTTTAAGTGTACATCGTCGTATTCTATACATATTTTGACATAGCTCAGGAATATTTTTTGAACTCGCATGCCACTTGCGTTTTATGGCACTCTACGTTTGATTTCCAACTGGATTCGGTTGAGCCCTTACCACTTATTATGATGGACTCGCAGAGATGGTTCCCTAACGTATCCAATGGCCAAGATGTCTATGACTACAATAGGAAACGGAACGCGTTTAAAAGGAATGGTATTCCTCATGACGACGATTGGATACTCAGGCTGACGGTTGCCATTGAACAGTCCCATTGTGAGGTGAGCTTTTTAGTCAAAGATGGTGTCGAATTTGGAGTGAGTGTCCGGTTCGCAGTGTGGACAGGTGCTGAGTTTCTTAAATGAAACTCGCAGGTGGTTTTGATCTCTTACAGACTGTTGAAGCTGAAAATTGTTGAATGAAAAGTAGTGCATTTTTATAAGAAATTATATAAATATAAATTAATATAATATATAAATACTATTAATATAAAATACCTTTTCACGGCTACTTTGTGTCTTGATACAGGCAAATGTAATTAGGAGTTCCTGCTCCCGTTTTGATATTATTTCCTTAACATTAGCTAGAAAGTCATTTACATCAATGCCGGTCCTTTTCCAGCGTTTGCCAAATTTCATGTGCTTTAGCCTTAAACAGCTTGTGACCACCGCCAAGAGTTGGTCACTTGCATTTACAGATGGTTCCTCTAAGCAGTCCAGGGCCAGGCACTCCAGGAGGGTTAACTTCCTTAGCTCTCCTATGGATTGCGCTGGCCAATTGTCGCAATCTAGAGCCTTCAGCTGGCGTAAAGCCAATATGCGTGGCACCTGGTCAACGCGAACCCGAACAGAGATTAGCTGCAGCTTCAGCAGGCGGTCGGAGTAGCATTTGACCAAGGATCTGAGTAAATCACTATTGATTTCCACAACCCAGCGGCTGATCAAGCGCAGGGATTGAAGAGCCCGTAAATCCCCCAGATCGCTGCATTTGGCATCAAAGTTCTCCAGCGTTAGATGCTCCAAGAGCGGAAAGCATTCGGTCAGCTCGGAAATCTGATGAGATAGCCGGAAACAGCGTCCAAAGTTCACCAAGAGTCTTTTAAGTTCCAGCTTGTTTTCGAAAATATGTCGAAACGCGGGCACGCTAAGATTGGGATCAATTCCATCCACATCCAAGGTCTGAAGCCTCCCAAAGTTATGCAATTGTTCCACTAAAAAAGCACGCCAAGAAGTTGTAAAAAACACATTCATATAACTTATATGTACATACGTACGCTGCGGAGCTCTGGCATCGATCAGGGTCAAGTTGGTCAGACTAGGTAGCTCCAGGAATAGCTGCATGATGTTATCCCTGTCACTTCCAACCGGCGGCGTTTCCGTGTCCGCGTGCATGAATATGACTACCAACTGGTGGAGCTTGGGGCAATAACGACGAATAACATCCAAAACTGGATATGTGATGGCCTCATCCCAGCGCCCGTGCGGCACCTCGCATCTGACCACTTCGGAGCCGCACAGTCCTAGTAAGAATTCCCAGTCCGAGACGGACTTAAGCATCCGCACATTGATTTTTTCGTAGCGCGTTCGCAACACATCCGCCAACACGTCCCGCAGCAGGGGATGGGCGCGGCCCAGATTGAGCTGATCCTCCAGCACATTAAGGTGCGAAAATATCTGCAGGTAGCAGTCGTAATTCAGCTGCAGCAGGCTGGGTCCTGTCAATGATTCCTCCTGCTTTCCGGCCAGGAACGAGAAGGCACAACCAAGGCCCAGTTTGTCCATTATTCTGGTATTGAATCATTGACAAATTTGGGAAACCACCAGTTTCCGTAATCTTTATAAACAAACCTATCGATAATTTACCAGCTGACGATTTATGCGCGCAATGTTCCGTTGCTCTAAAAATCGTTGCAAAAATTATTGAAAAAATAAAAAAACGTATATTTTTAAATTTAATTTTATTTTTTATTTAACAAAGTAACTAAAACAACAATCTTTTATTTTTTAGACCTTTTTAGCATTTCAGGAAATGATTCCACATTTCGCGCGGTCCTTTTACCACGCCAGTATCTATTCAATTTGGCGTTCTCTGAGAAATAGGTTTATATTTGTTTATGCGGAGGAACTACTGGAGGATAACGAAAACTATTTTAGCGAATATATATTCCAAGGTGAGGAATTACAAGTCCTTTGAAAAGCATACCACGAGTTTCCTTTAACTCTAGATCAACCAAATGTCCTGCTGGTCACCTCGGAATACCTCAACTCGAGCAGCTTTGAGATCAAGACGAACCGCTTCGTTGGCCACCGAAATTTCCATCCAGCTCCGGGACCCATAGAATTTGATCTCCTGTATAGATACGATGCTTTGGAAAAGGATGTAAGCTGGAATAATAAGCTGAAAAGGATCATGTCTGACAAACTCCGAAACCTTCAAGGACGGGAAGTAGTCATTGGTGTTTTTGATTACAAACCCTTCATGCTGTTGGATTATGTATTCTTATAATTTTTACCTTTTGCCATAAATAAAAATATATTTATTCTATTTCTCAGGATAAACAACCAAAGGTATATGATCGAGCTTCAGATACAAAGGAACCCGTATCCATTGATGGTACAGAAGTGCGACTTATGCTTATATTTTGTGAGCTCTATAATTGCACTATCCAGGTGGACACCTGTAAGTCTAAAAAATTAAAGTATTTTAAAATATATTCTTCTAATATTTCAATTGATATGTTTTTGATTTAGTTTTAGATTTAGATTTTTATTTAATTTAATTTCACTTACCAAAAATATGAATTTAGTAGCTTAATTGTGGCAAATTTATGTTTCATTTTATTTTTAGCTGAGTCAGCCGACTGGGGAGATATCTATCCCAACGCCACGGGATATGGTCTTGTGGGAATGGTACTCGATAGACGAAACGACTACGGCATAGGTGGCATGTATCTATGGTAATCCTTCAATAAATCCTGAAAATAATAGTAATAAATTAAAAGAAACCAAAAATATTCTTCAAAACCAGGTACGAGGCCTATCAGTACATGGATATGACCCACTTTCTGGGTCGTTCTGGAGTCACTTGCCTGGTGCCCGCGCCAAGTCGTCTGATCAGTTGGACCCTTCTGCTCCGGCCATTCCAGGCTCTTCTCTGGATGTGTGTGATGCTGTGTCTGTTGCTGGAGAGCTTGGCCCTGTGTGTCACTCGCCGGTGGGAGCATAACTCGAATGCCTCTCTGCCTCACTCTTGGGCGGGTAGCCTGCGATTTGGTTGCATCAGTACACTGAAACTCTTTGTAAACCAGAGCACCAGCTATGTGACCCGATCGTATGCCCTGCGGACCGTGCTGGTGGCCAGTTACATGATCGACATCATCTTAACGACTGTCTACAGTGGGGGACTGGCTGCCATCCTGACGCTGCCCACTATGGAGGAGGCAGCGGATTCGCGACAGCGACTCTTTGATCATAAACTCATCTGGACGGGAACTTCGCAGGCCTGGATTACCACCATTGATGAGGGATCTGCAGATGTAAGAAGAAAATTATTCCTAATATAAAAATATAAAATATATATTTGTACCTTTAGCCAGTCCTTTTGGGCTTAATGGAGCATTACCGAGTCTTTGAAGCCGCTTTGATATCCGCCTTCTCGCACTCGGAGCAAATGGGTTTTGTGGTGGAACGCATGCAATTTGGACACTTGGGCAACACCGAACTTATAGCTAACGATGCCTTGGAGCGCCTTAAGCTAATGGTGGACGACATTTACTTCGCTTTCACGGTGGCATTTGTGCCGCGCCTGTGGCCTCATTTAAATGCCTACAACGACTTCATCCTGGCCTGGCACTCATCCGGCCTGGACAAGTTCTGGGAGTGGAAGATAGCCGCCGATTATATGAACGCTCATCGTCAAAATCGCATTGTGGCCTCTCAGAAGCCCAACCTGGACATTGGTCCCGTCAAATTGGGCATCGACAACTTCATTGGCTTGATTTTGCTGTGGTGCTTCGGAATGGTCTGCAGCCTCCTCACATTTGCTGGCGAATTGTGGCGAGGTCGCAACCTAAATTATTGATATTCTAAGGGTTTAACAAAGGTTTATCAATTTTATTTTGTAGCTTGAAGCACATCATGAGTTTGAGAATACAAAAATTGAATTCGAAAAAGTCCTGAGCAACCTAACTATTTAAGTGCAACACCTGATCGGTGACGCGGGTTATCAGAGGATCTAGCTCGTTGTCACGCAGCTCCTTACTCCAAAGATCGTACAAGGTATCCGTGGCCAGCTCCACCGAGTTCCTTGCAGCAGTGGTATTAAAGGTACGCAGCGTTAGGAAGATGACAGCGTCCTCTACGATCGGGCTATAGGTATCACAAATCGTGTGCAAGGCTCGGGCACCATTCGGGGCAATCTGTGGGTCAAAGCGTGTTAAATAAAAACTTGTCCAAGTACACATAAACAAAATTACTCACTTCGTTAAGGTTAACAATCAGAAAAACCTTTCCGTCTTTCACCTTTTCCTTAAAGCGCTCAATTGCCAGGCCATAGTTGTCCAAGCCGGGGCCAAAGTCCTCCTTGCTCATGTGAATAAGTTGACTGGGACCACCTGTTATGAATTTTTTTAATATTTAATAATAATAATTGTTATGCCAGAAACTTACCATAGCACTTCGATGCTTCAGAGGCAACAGCATCAATAAATTTCTGAAGCTTCGGGTCCTGGTGCAGGAACAAAAACACGCTTGGATGAACGTCCTTCTTATTTATTAAACCCTCGATGCCCTTCTGCAAGGCTAACCAAACCGTGTCTGGCTGTTTAGGCTGAACATTTCTTAGGGTTTTAAAGGAACAAGTCTTGAACGTTGGTGCGGGTGTCGGTGTCGGTGTCAATCCGAATGCGACAAAACAGCCAACCAGAATGCCAGCTAAAGCGACTCCATAGAGGAGACTATTGCTGCTGGGCAGTGGGGCGTTTTCTGGCGTGTAAGTTGGTCCGAAAGGTGGCACACTTTGTCTTCTAGAACGATCAGCGGGTGCAACTGGAGTCCCGGGGGGCGTGGCCGGCGGAGACTCGTCATCTCGGGTTTCCTGCTCACCGGATGAAGAGGTGCCTTCTTCAAAGCCACCTCCTGTCTCTGAAATGAGTGTCCCATTGTCCACTTGATCTTCCTCCTCGGAAGGAGTCGTTGGTCTTTGTTCGTGCAACGGACGACGCTTTAGGCCCTTCATTTTTCAAACTAAATTTTTAATGCCACAAAATAAAATAAAAATGTATTAGAAACAAAAAGCCGGCAATAGGGATGGAAGTTTACCATATATCGATATATCGGAATTTATAATAGATTTTTGTTGATGTTGCCTGGTTCGTTAATTTTTCTGATTATTTAAATTTCTTTATAAAATTACAATAACAAATACAATTTTATAAAATTAAACAATTTATTCGACTTCATATGTAGCTCGATGCCATTGTTTAGACAATTTGATATCTACATTTCTATTCTCTTTGATTCGAGACCGTGGGGTACAATAATAAATACATTATGCTTCTGTATTTAATAATAACAACTTAAAAAATGCTTAAAGCAAATAAAACATGTTATAATTTAATCTGCCGTTGGCACAGTGTTTAGGGTGAGGCGTCGCAGCCGGCCTAGGACAAAGATCTCATCTGTCGCTTTTTTGGCAAGGAATTTTTGGTCCTCACTAAGCTTGCGATATTCTAGGGACCAATTCTGGGCATAAATGTTGGACTCCTGGCTTCCACTGATGTCCGGTGGCAGTGAAAACTTCGGCAGGTCCTGTGGATGATGCTGCAGAGTTGGAAGTTTGACATGAGGCTTAACTCCGGGGAAACGGCTGCCACTGTCGACCTCAGCAACTACTAAGGCGGCAACGTCGACGACGGCAGGCTTCATTTCTATTTCATCGGCACTGGACTCTTTATCCTTTATCCTCCTCCTCGTTCATCGCCAGCTTGTAGACGACGCTTTTTTTTTTTTGTCGTGAATATCATCAAATTTGAGCGGCATTCTGACAATTCTTTAAGTTATATTTATATTTGTTATTATTTTTTTTGAGAGAATGACCTAGCGGTGAGCCAAAGGCACCTCACCTGACTCTTCGATAACTATCGATGCGATGCTTTGAGTCAGGTGGCAGCGCTGCCATCTGGCACATTGCGCCGGCAATTTACATTTAGCGTTTGTTTTTATTTTTTAAAAGAGTTTTACTTGTTTTACTTGATGGCCACTTTGTGCTTGGACTTTCTCGGCTTTCAGGTGGTTATATTTATATTTCTAATTTGTCAGCCGAGATTTCAAGTTGCTGAGTTTACTACCAAAACAGGAGGCCCTGAAGAAGATGCGAGATGTGGACGACAAAATTATATATGCACTGAACGCCTTGCCCACCGACTCGTTTAAAGGTCAGGTCAACAGCGAGAGCACCTGCCGCGATCTGTACGCCAAGCTTCAGCAGTCGCACCAGTCCCGGGTAAATCCTCCAGATATTATTCGGGTGCTCGAAACTAAATCCCTCCTTGCAGCAAGACAGCATTCGGAGTTGCATAACCTTATCGGCCACCAATCTGAAGCAGCTGCGGGAAAGCCGGGAGGCCCACCCGGACGATGTTGATACGGACAGCAAGTTCAAGGCGGAGCAACGCAAGGTAGCCGCGCTCTGCGATTCGCATTCCTTTGATACAAAATCCAGATAATCTCTTTCATTCCATGCAGCTCCGTGTGCTCCAGGCCGAGCTTAATGTGGAGGATATCATCAAGGAGCGAACCTACAAGGCTTTTAACGAACGGTGCCGGTCCTACTTCCACGCCGGCCAGTAGAGGCACGTGCAATGATCGAGTGACTAGCTTTAAGTGGATTTATTAGAGTGGTAGACAACAAGGAACTGCCCAACCAGGAGGCATTTACTAGCACTTGGTTGTATTTACGCTATTTACAACGAGTACATGAAGACTAAAAATAGCTGTTGATTTATTCGTCGAGGGGCAAGTCGTAGGTGGAGTAGAGCGATCGGATGGGGACGCCTTTCATGGTTGCCAAGGCTCCCAGGACGAGCTGCGTGGCGTCCTTCAGGTCGTTGTACTCGTGCAGCAGCTCTATGGTTTCCTTTTTCTCCGAATCCGTTGGGTCCTTGGGTTTTGTGGCCGTTTTACGAGACTTTTTCTTGGATTCCTTCATTTTTAAATTGCTTAAATTAAATCGATGCACATTAGATATCGTTATCGATAGGCTCATCAGCTGGATGCATTTCAGCTGCTGTCCATCTGGCAACCCCGTTCGTCAAAACGTGTAAAATTTCGCATTCTCTGTGCATGATTGGAACACGAAAAGGACTCTCCTGCACAGGTAACTTGTGGTTTAATGACGTGGTTGCCGCCTACGAAATGGTCCCGGAGTTGAGGAAACCCGGAGCGAATATGTGCGACACAAGTGAACTAGATGAATTGCTGACCTAAGCCCACTCACACACATGCATCACTAACCAGCCGTGCGCACACCACGAAATGTGAAAGTGTTGTGATTGTGCATACTGCCAGGAAATTGGATTGGGAATAGTTCATGAAACGTACATAAATATTTCGAAGGCAACGTAATCTCGAGATTCAATGTCAGCGGCTGGGAATTAGTGTCAAGGCTTGGTTTGGGTTTCTCCAAATTCAGTTTCGATTTCGATCTGAAAAGATGCCGATATAGTTTAACCAGTGAACTTTTACTCTTTGTAGAATTTTAATTGCCAAGTCGACGATATGTCCACCACTCACAAGCAGCGCTATAAAAATGCCGCCCTGGATTCCACCGAGATGCGGCGGCGTCGCGAGGAAGTCGGCATCCAGTTGCGGAAAAACAAGCGCGAACAGCAGCTTTTCAAGCGGCGCAATGTGGTCCTGGAACCAGCCACTTCCTCGACGTCAGCGGGAATGGAAAGCAGCAGCACAAGCAGCGAGCAGCAGGTGAGACACCATTAACTGCTAATACTTCCTCTTATACCTTACCGTCTTCTTACAACCTCTCCTTCGCTGTAGACTGGAGACATGCACATGGTGGACAGCAGCACAGGGCCATCCCATTTTCCCGGTCAAAGCGAGGCAGCGGCCGGAACGGGAGCACAGCTATCCGTGATCAGCGATGAGATGATTCAGATGCTGTACAGCGGACGGGAAACTGACCAGCTGGAGGCCACGCAAAAGTTCCGGAAGTTGCTATCCCGCGACCCTAACCCGCCCATAGAGGAGGTCATCCAAAAGGGTATCGTACCGCAGTTTGTCACCTTTTTGCGGAACAGCGCCAACGCCACGCTGCAATTCGAGGCCGCCTGGACCCTAACGAACATTGCTTCGGGCACCTCGCACCAGACAAAGATCGTAATCGAGGCCGGTGCTGTACCCATATTCATTGAGCTGCTGTCCAGTCCCCACGATGATGTCCAGGAGCAAGCCGTTTGGGCACTGGGCAACATAGCCGGTGATTCGCCCATGTGTCGGGATCATCTTTTAGGGTCCGGCATTCTAATGCCTCTCCTGCAGTAAGTAATCGCAGAACGTGGCTTAAAGACTGGGTGTAAACTATAGGTGTTACTTATTTTGTCAACAGCGTACTGGGTAACTCGGAAAGGATTACCATGATAAGAAATGCAGTGTGGACGCTCTCAAACCTGTGCCGCGGCAAGAATCCGCCCGCAGACTTTGCTAAAATTGTACACGGCCTCCCCATACTGGCACGTCTATTGGACTACACAGATGCAGAGGTGCTCAGCGACACATGTTGGGCCATTAGCTACTTATCCGATGGACCCAATGATAAAATCCAGGCTGTTATTGATGCGGGCGTTTGCCGTCGGCTCGTCGAGTTGCTACTGTAAGTAATCTTACTGCTCGGTTTAAGGTTTATTTTAAACAAACTTCGTTTAGGCATCCGCAGCAGAACGTAAGTACAGCTGCCTTGAGAGCTGTGGGCAACATTGTGACGGGCGATGATCAGCAGACCCAGGTGGTGTTGGGATTCAACGCTCTGCCCTGCATCAGCCACCTGCTGCGCTCGACGGCGGAAACTATTAAGAAGGAATCCTGCTGGACCATCTCAAATATTGCAGCTGGCAATCGGGAGCAGATTCAAGCCATCATCAATGCCAACATCTTCCCCCAGCTGATGATTATCATGCAGACCGCTGAGTTTAAAACACGAAAAGAGGCCGCTTGGGCCATTACCAATGCCACCAGCAGCGGTACCTCCGAGCAGATTCACTACCTGGTAGAGGTGGGCTGTGTACCGCCAATGTGTGATTTCCTCACCACCGTCGACTCTGACATCGTTCAGGTGGCGCTGAATGCGCTCGAGAATATTTTGAAAGCCGGTGAAAAGTTCCAGGTGCGACCGAATCCCTACGCCATTACCATCGAGGAGTGCGGAGGTAAGTTGTTTATTTGATTTATTGATTGATATATTGAAAGCGATATATCGCGATATATTCGGAGCTAGAAATAAATTCGATTATATTCGATCGAAAAATTTAAGTACAAATTTGATAAACCATCCTAGTATAACACCGGGTCATCAAAATAGAAACTATATGTAAACTATTTTTACATTTATTTATTGTACTTCGTTTCTAGGTCTGGATAAAATCGAGTATCTGCAAGCACACGAAAACCGCGACATATACCACAAGTCCTTCTACATAATCGAACAGTACTTTGGCAACGAGGAGGAGGACAGTCGCGTGGCCCCAGTGGCGGGAGAGCAGCAGTTCGAGTTCGATCCAAACAACATGCCCAGCAGCGGCTTTAACTTTTAGCAACTGACCAGGCGGAATAACATTATGTGCGATTACATCCTTGAAACACACTGAACACAACAAGCACACACCACAACATGTTGGAGTCTGAGAGGTTAGCAGAGCAGAACAAAATGAAACCACGAAACATCGGCAGGAGGCGGGCGGACAATGCCTGAGTGCAGTCACTACTAGCATTTAAGGAAAGTTAATCATTCAGTCGGCGCGATTTTATGTTTCATTTTGTTTTTCTACACACCGTCGTCGCTCGTCGTATACAATTTATTTCTGCGATTTATTAATTTTACGCTTTTAAAGTTGCAACGCGGTCCAGGACCAGTAATCATGACCTTACTCGAGCATTTCACCAACCGGCGAGATCGCTGAAACTTAGCTTTTATGTATGTACTACCTTAAAAAACGTTATATGCAGCCTAATGTATATGATGTATTTGCTTTTCTCAGCCTGAGTTTGTAAATATTTTCGATTAAGCTCACTTATCTACGTTGAGAGCCTTGTCTCGGTGTTGTTATTATACATTCATACAAACGAAACGAACGAACCAAAAGGAACTTTACGATAACGATAACAAGAGAATTGAAATTTTTTATTTTTAGTTGATTTTGTTATCCGAAATTTGTTTATATTCTAAAGCATTGTCATTTAATTTAGTGGACACACATCAATAAAGAACAAAAAAAAGACCAGAAAATGTATAATTTTTATACGGTATTTAATTTATCAAGCTAACTTAAGCCGTTTTGCCACAACGCTTTTTTGAAAAGTAGATCGTTTTGCACCAATTAACCTTACCTTAAAAACTCTGCCAAAAAGCAAAAAATCTTAAAATAATTTTCCATGAATTCATTTTATTCAAGAATTTCTCACACCATACAGCATACCCATTATAGCCTAGATTCCGATCCCACCTACCCTAAGATCGCTTGACGAACTGCACCTTGTAGGGCTTGGGTGTCAGCGTGATCCCGGGCAGTAGCACCATCGAAGGAGTCTCTCCTGCCGGCAGGACTATACGGAAATGTTGCACGATTCGCACCAGGAAGGAGAAGATGCACGCGCGGGCCAAAGCATCGCCCAGGCAACGGCGTCTACCCATTCCAAAGGGCATAAAGTATTCATCCTTGAAGCACTTTCCAGCTGAATCGATAAAACGCTCCGGACGGAACTCCAGCGGGTCCCCCCAATGATCTTTGTCAAGATGCACGGAACGCAGTCCAATCAGAATGGTGGCATTCTTTGGGATGTCGTAGCCACCCAGTTTGGTGGGCCACAGAGCCCTTCGCGGCCCAGTGATCGGAGTTATGTGAAAGAACCGTTGAACCTCCATAATAAAGGCATCCATGTAGTCGACGGATTCCCGCTTGCTGAGATGAGGAAACGCATCCCCTGTGGTGGCGGTGGCAACGCTACCGGTGAGCTCAGCGTATAGTTTTTCCTGGACATCCGGCCGCATGGCAAGCACCATGAGAGCCAGATTGATCGTGTTACTGGTGGTCTGGGAGCCCGCAATGAAGAAGTCGAGAATGGTCATCACCAGTTGCGTCTCGTTGAATGTGCTGCTGCTCTCCCCACTCGCACTCCTGTCCTGCATCTCCTGGAGGTAGGCGTAGATGAGGTCACTGTCGGCCGGTGCGGGTTCCTTTGTCAGCTGTCGTCGGTGTTCCTCGATGGTGTCCATGAAGAAGCCATATAGCTCCGTGTTTAACTGGCGGATAAGGTTGTAGCCCGTGCGATCCGGGGCCAAGTGGCGTAGCCAGGGGAACTGGGCCAGCAATCCACCGCAGATGTCGAAGAGCTTGGAGCGTCGGTTCATCAGGTCGAGCAGCCGACTCAGCGTGCTGTCCTCCTCGCTGACGATCCTTTTGCCGGCAATTAGGCACCACAGAACGTTCAGGACACTCTGGGCCAACCAGGTGACCGGTTCAATCGGCTGCTCATCTGTCCGCTCCAGTTGGTTCAACAGCTCCTCTGCCTCACGCTCAATATGCTGCTCCATCTGGCTGCGACCATAGCCCACGTGACGCATCTGTTTCATGGCGAAGTGACGGTGCTCGTACCACAGCTGTCCGTCCGTGCAAGTGATCCCTTTGCGGGTGCCCATTGTGCGCAGCCGCAGGAAGAAGTTGTCCGGCCGTCCCTCAAACACCTCCTGGAGCTGCACCTCCTTCACCATCTCGTGTCCCAGCGCCACAACCACAAACTCCCGGCCTAGTTTCAAGCCCAGCAGTTCGCTTTTATAGTCCTTAGACCATCGCTCAAATAGAATGTGCTGACCACCAAGGGCGCGGGCCTCCTTACGGAACTGCAGGATAAGCGGAATGAGAATGTAAATTCCTTTAAAAAACTGATCAGATCAGTTAAAAATGCACCTAATGCTACATTTAAGACAAAACTGTTATCTTGTCAAGTCAAAAAAGCATCAAATTCGATTCGGAAAGCATTTCTGTGCTAGTTTTTTTTAGCTTAACAAATCTGCATACTGTATTTTATTTTTTAAGAAATCAAAATTTTTGAAAATTGTACCATGTTCTCCTTACCAAATTTTGGAAAAAATAGGAAAAGGTTATAAATAAAGCTAAGGAATTATTTGTACTCTTACTTGCAAGGTATTCCCCAGCCAAGGCACAAAACGAGGTCCTGAAAATAGTTAAAATTTGCAATATAATTAAAAATGAATTCTTATTAAATTAATAAATTAAGGAAATATTTTCTAAAGATATTTTCTTAGCCAAATAACTCAAAATCTGTAGGATACATGTACATATGTTGGCTTTAACCAATTAATTGTTAAATCACAACTTATTAAGTTGATAATTCTATTTCACTTAGCCCTCAAAAAGCACGCAAATCTCTTAATTTAATTTGTTGCTACATTAGATAATAACACTACTAATCTAATCGGCACTACTGAAATCAGTTTGCTACCTGTGTTAAGCAATCAATTCGAAAGTGAAAACTGTATGGTGAAATCTATGATTTAACAATCTGCCACTTTGATTGTTAGATTTATACTTGATTTATCTATGATATCTTGGTTAAAGAAATCCTTTTTCTTTGCTGGAACTATACCTTACCCTCTTTACACTTTTCATTATTTAAATCATTAAATTTCCCTAACTAACTAAAAGGCTGAGTTATCTAATTTTGTAGAATATTTAAGGTAATGTAAGCCGATTCCCTATGCATAACAGGCATCTGGCATAACAAACAGCAGAATTGTAATAAATCGGCTCGACCCTTGTGAGACACTGGCTCAGGACCAGTTAGGCAAGGTGTCAGAGATGTGTGATAATTTTATCAATTAGATTTATTTATGCCAAGCGAGGCGTGTGTCTCAGGTAGGTTGTCTGCCATATGTGAACCATAGCCATTAAAATTTGCTAATGAGCTGAGGCAATTGGACGTGGGGCAGGTCTGTCTATAAGCACTTATGGAGCACAGTAAAATATATATAAATTTGTAGAGTCTACATTTTATCAGTTAAGGTCCCTTTATAAATAACTAAATAAATACTTTTACGCTTCTTTAAAAATTTCCTTTCCAAGTAATTCCTAGAATCCTAAGGGGACTATGTTTGCTTACCTGGGGGAAAATTCTTAGGTCGTCTTACTGAACTGATGAGTGAATAAATCACAAAGCCAATGAGAATGGCACACAGAAATATGAGGGCACTCATTTTGAATGTCGCCGAAAATGAAAACGCAACCGTAACCCGACGCTCGGAGCCTTTTGTCCAATTAATTTGTTAATTTAATAGGGAGTCCCTCGACTCGACCCACAATCTCGAAGCGTGTCCGTACGCCACGCTAGCTCTATGGCAACTAATGAACGAGAGAGCGTCGCGGCAGACCCAGCCAAACCCACGCGCCTGGTCGGTCGGCCTGCCGTCTTTTCATGTGGGTCTATTGATAGTGCAGGCAAAAACAAAAAAAAAATAAATAAAAATAAGAATAATAAAAAACGGGGCGAAAAAGCCCGTCTCAGTTGATAAACCCAACAACACATGTACACAAGTAGTTATGTGCCCAAAGAAATTCGAGCAGCGATCACGTCTGAAACGTGCTTGGCTCTAATAACTCATTTGGTTGTTTATACATTTTTGATTCTGGCCAATGAGTCGTCGTTTTCATGGGGCAGAGAGGGAGAGAACTTGATTTGTGATTGTTCCCACGATCGTTAGACTTATCAAAGTTCAAAGAATGTTGTTAAAATTTGTCTTTTAATTTAATTAAATTGTTCTGGTATAAAATAGATGAGGAGCTTATCGTAAGATATAATGTTTGTACACACAGAAGATATGGAATATCAATTGACGTCTCGGTGGCGCCTGGATGATTCGTAAAATGATCTTTGGATTCGTTCCCTTTCCCTTTTATAGGAACACCGAGTTTTTGGCAATTATATAATCAATCTCGTTTGTCCAAGGATTCTTGAATGCCCGCCACTCGCTCTGCAACTGAATGTAGCTATTGTCCTTGCACCGAAAGCGATACACCTGGGTGGTGACCTTCTCCGGGACCTGCATCACCATCTTGTGCGACTCCATCAGGGCGGAGATGTCTTCGTTGTGGAAGTACTCGTAGAAGCTGGTGCCCAGAATCTCCTGCGGCAGGAAGCCAATCACAAGGGTGGCCCTGTTAAGATAAATTCAGAAAATTAAATGAATTAAAATACCAAATTAGATTTACTATTATAATCTCAAAAATGTATAGTTAAGAAAGTAATAAAAATGGTAAGAACCTACCGCTGATCGATAAACAGGAACTTTCCCTCTCCAGAATGTCGCGAGATGAAGAGCACGTGCCGTATGTTCGGATGATTATCCAGCGAGGCGGGCACATTGGAGTTGAGAACGTTGGGCGGGATGCGACCGATGGCCACCAAGCAGGATAGGTTCGTCGTCTGTTCGTCACTATCGCCGTCCTGATCCTCGTCCTTTATGGGCGTCCACGATTTGAGGTAACCCGTGCACTGAATCACCCTGTACTTGTGGCCCGTGCTCAGCTTAGACTTGCGCTTCGTGGAGCTGCGTGAGCTGGAGGACGTGTCCGACTCCTCCTTGACCTGGTTGTTATTGGCGGCACGCAGCTTCATGCGGCAGAAAAAGGAACGTCTGGCGCCGGGACACAAACGACACAGGCTCTGCGGAACATCCGTCTTAACGGGCAGCATAGCTGTAAGGAGTAGATCCTGGTTTAACCCACTTAAACCAGCCACTTGCTAAACTCTTACTCTTGGCGTCGATGAGGCGCTCCCTGGGACACTGTTCCAGCGAGGAGAGCTGCTCCTTCACTTTGCCAATATCCTTCGGATGCAGTATGTCAAACCAACTCTGTCCCAGCAGATCCGCTTGGGTGCAGTTCAGCACACTGGACACCGAATCGGAGACGTACAATATGCGTCCCCGGTCACAACCCACAACGAATAGAAATCCCTCCGAGGCCTGGAGGATGATCATCTTCAGCTCCTGGTCGGAGAGGAAACTAGGCCGGTAGTCGGAACCGTTGAAGGGATGCAGACTGCCGCTGCCCCGAATCCCGCGCAGGTGCTGTACAGCCATCCGGAGTACAGTGAGCTTGTCCAGCTTCCTCTGCATGGCGTAGCACATGGGGATCATAGAGGAGAGTTCATTGATGTACGTGTTCATCTTGTCCCGCCTTCGCTTCTCGATCTCGCTGTGATTCTGCCTGGAATTTATGCATTTTATGAATTATTTTTTAGATGAAGCATTGAAGTTTTGTAGCTTTCCTACTTTCGATTTTCATCTGAAGTCCTCGCCGATTTCTCCTCGTCGAATGCTTCATCTTCGATCTCTTCCAGATTTTCACTAAAACGTAAGAGAATCCGAAAGGTAAAAAAAAAACAACCCCTTTTGTTTGTGTGTTTTTTGCCAATGTAACGGCAATTGTCAACTGTTGCTGGCTTTTCCGTTTACAACCACCTGGCGGCGCGCACACCCTCAAACGACTGTGGCGGTGTGCGTGTGCATGTGTTTGCAAATTTGTGTTCTAGCTTAACCCACACAGACAAACAGTTACACACAGCTTTATGTAATTTGCACTGCACTTACCCGAACTCTTGCATTTCCATTTCCAATCGTTAATGGAGCTTATTGCAAACTCGATTGTTGCTTATTATTACAATTTGTTGTGTTTACCCACAATAACGGCGCTGGCGCCGCACTAATAACATCCCAATAACAAACGAAAGGGTCTGCAATCTCACGGATAAATGGAAGCTTTTCCCTGCATCTTCAAGATTGGAAGCTCCAGTACGACCGTCCTTTGTGGGAAAGTGTGACCAGTCAGCAATAATTGTTTGTAAGTGGGTAGTTATAACGGTAGACTAATATTTAAAAGTAGATTCTTACAAATACTAAAAATTGTATTATTTAATTATTCAATAAATTGAAATAGTTTTAATTTATTTTAAAATTTTTAATATTTACACAAACTCGTTGATGCCTTATTGCTATATAACACACATCAAGTAAAACAAACAACTAGTATAATAAATACACAAATATATTATTAACTAAATGTGATACATTTTGTCCAAGCATATGGTTATGACTTGCATGTAGCGATCCCAAAGACAACGAGTCTCTTGGTCCCTAGATATTTCCAGTTCCAAGACGCTCTGCGTTATGGAGGCCAAAAACTTGTTTACCTGCTCGCGATTCCAACCATTCTGCCGCCAAGGATCAATCAGTTTCTCACAGAGATCCACAAAGAGATCGCGAAGCTCACGATTGCGATGCAAATTGCAGGCAATTGTGATTAATGCGCGCCAGTAAGAGCGAAAATTGCCATCCAGTTCATGAAAGGCGCGTTCCAAGAGCACGGGTTTCAGGCGCATGCAGACGAGGTGCTTAATTTCCTTTTCCTTGTCCAGCAAACACCTCAGTTCACGCAAATCCAAAAGGAACTCCTTGTCCATTTCAGTGTCGTAGTATTCGGGGCCCGTGTGCTGATATGTGTACGTCCAGTAGATCATGATGGCATGGGAGCAGGTCAACAGGTCACTGAAACTCAGATATTGCAGCTTTTTCTTGGTGGTTTCAAAGCGCAGACAGGCCAGGAAGACAATGCAGGCATACTTTTTTGCCAGGTCGTTTGAAATGATGAAATGCTGCTTTATGTTGTTGGTCAGAGTGCCAGGCATTTCCTCGACAGACTTGAATATGCGTTTAACGTTGTCGAACTGTCGGCGAACCGATTTCAGTTTGACGCAAGTCTTTTCAGCCACTTCGTCCAGGTCCTTGCGGTAGCGGGAGCTCAGCTTCTTGCCGAGAATCTCCCGGGCCACCACATCGTCGATGGAGTAGTATTTTTCGGTGATTAGGTCTCGCACATGTGGCTCCAGCTGGAAGCAGGACTGCTCCATCAGTTTGGTGGGTGCGTTGAGGTAAAGCTCAATTAAAGAGTAGGTGCGGTAGTGGTCCAAGGCATCTGAAGCTATCAAATCGCTGGGTGCACCCATTGAGTGACCAAAACCTTTCTGTTTAAGGTAGGAAACAGCCTCGCTCGCTGAAAGGTATACAAAACAAGATAAACCAAGAGCTTAACTGGAGGAGCTCGACATACAAGAGAAGCCTTCGATCCATAGCTGGTATATCTCGGGATCCACGAGAGTGTAGTTGCTTATAAAGACATCCACATCGGCCTAAAAGAAACGCTTTTTAGAAAATATAAAGAAAAGGCAATATTTGCTTCGTTACCATTTTACAGCACTAATGTGACCGTATTACGGCCCACTGCCTGCTAGAGGTGGTACATCGGCCTGAATATAATACATTTATATATTTAGCAAGATTTGTAGATATCCAAATTAAATTAAATTTTAAAATCATTAAATAAGCATTTATTTATTAAATAATAACATTAAAATATACGCAAATATTAGTTAATTATTCAAATTTGAAAATCCTGAGGCTAAACAAAAGCTGAAACTCTTATATCGATAGGCAAGCGATAGCTGCAGTGCGCATGACAACTCTAATTATCATGAGGAAGAAGAAGGAGGATATCAACTTTTAGAGACGAATTTTAGTAAAGTTTAGAAATGTAAATTGCAATGAACCCAAACACTGTAAATAATGCAATGCAACGTAATGCAATGCAGCGTGCATTTCGCATGTGAATGGTGAGCGCGGGAACACGCGGATCGCGGCCGCAGCAGCAACAACAACACCGACCGTCTCTCAGACATATCCAATTGCAAGGTGCAATTTCGATGGACACAACTCAACATAATAATATTTGGCACAAAAATAAGACAAGTGAAAGTGTACCACCGAGTGGGCGCCTGGCGCTAAAATAATATGGAACAGGTCGACTCCTCTACCGAGCTGCACCTGAATAGGAAAGATTTGGCCGCGCTGGCCGACGACGTAGTGAAAGAAGAGGTGATATTGGAGAGTCCGGGCCATCACCATCATCATCATCAGCATCACCAGCATCATCAGGTAAAAGGAGCAACAAACGAGGCGCTAGGCTCTTTTGGCGGGGTGTCGGCGGAGGCTGTGCAAGGCAAGCGTGGTTCCCAGAGCTTGGTTCGGTTCCCTGGTTCCTGGTTCTGAGTCCTCGAACACGAATCCGACTCCGAATCCGAATCGAAACTGGCTCTGCTCCGCTTCGCTCTGCGCAGTTGTGGAAAGTGCGGTTGATTGTGTACGAGTGTGTGTGTGTGTGAGTGAGTGTTTCTGTGCGAGTGGGTGGTTGGGCGGCTGGGGGTGGCAGCGGGCGGCGCAACACAAAATGCGCGCGGTGCTTGCGCCCTACGAGCTGCTAGCTATATAAGCTCCATGCGACCCACTGGGCCATCCCAACCCCCAAAATCCGCCAGCCAGCCCGCCCGCCCGCCTTTCACCTCCACCCAACCCAGCGCGCTTGTGGCGCAAATTGTTGTGTATACCGATTTTCATTTTTCCCATGCTGTGTTGTTTACTTACATTCGAATTTTCTTCTTTGATTCCTGGCTAAAAATCGCTGTGCATCGCCTCGTCAACGAAACGAAAACGAAAAACACAACCACAATTACGAATTCGGTCCCCTGGATATCCACATCCACATGCATGTGACGAACGTGGGAATATGTGCGCTATGGTAATGCAGTTGGACTCCAAGGTTCGCATGGTCACATCCTCCTCAAACGACAACAGCGGCAGCGGCGGTGCCAGTGGCGGAACAAGCGGACCCGGCGGCCAGAGCGGCGGCGGCGGCAACAGCGGCGGTGTGGTATCGGTGCCTGTGTCCCTGCCCATTGGATCGATGCTAACCGGCACCACCTTTAATGTGATCACACCCGACCAGCTGCCCCACTTCAAGCCGATGCTGTGCGTCGACAACAATGGCTACCTGTCCGGCAGCACGGTCAGCATGGGCAACGACCTCAAGACGATCGTTATCCAGCAGCAGCAACAACAGACGCAGCCGGGCGGCGGCGGCGCCGGCGGTGGAGGCGGCGCCAACAGTGCGGGCACCAACACGACCGCCACAAATACGATTGGACTGAACCACGATGGCTCCGGTAGCAATAACAGCCACGACAGCCTGGCCACCTTAGAGCACACCGGCGCCGGAGGAGCGGGAACTGGCGGTGGCGGCGGCACAGGCGGTGGTTCCACCGGTTGGTCGGATAACCCCTCCACCCAGCACATGGAGGTCTTCCAGATTCGCTGTAAAACCACCTGCGCCGAGCTATACCGCAGCAAGCTGGGATCAGGCGGACGTGGCCGCTGCGTTAAGTACAAGGATAAGTGGCACACGCCCAGCGAATTCGAGCATGTGTGCGGCCGGGGCTCCAGCAAGGATTGGAAGCGCTCCATCAAGTATGGCGGCAAGTCGCTGCAGTCCCTCATCGACGAGGGCACGCTCACGCCGCACGCGACCAACTGCAGCTGCACGGTCTGCTGTGACGACGAAGCAGGTGAGTCAGGTGAGAAGACAACAAACATTTACTTACTAAACATAGACACCAACGTGGTGGATCTGTTCCGGCAGGAGCAGGTTCATCACAAGGAAAACAGGGGACTCGAAGACACAGTGAAATCGATTTAAGGATAGAGTGGGCTTTTCCCTGCTTTCTCTTTAGCTTCTTCCGAGTCCCCTGTGTCATCACCTGAATCCCTAAACACAAAAACATTAAATATTAATTCCCCCAACAACTCGATCCCGTTTAGCATCCGGCCCAGTGCGTCTCTTCACGCCGTACAAGCGGCGGAAGCGAAATCAAACAGATCTCGACATGGAGCCGGGACCCAAACGCAAGCGCAATGCCCATCATAGCAACAACAATAATAGTAATACCAATAACAACAACACGAGCGGCGGGAGCTCAGCCAACAATTGTGTGGACGTGACCGCCGCCGTGGCTGCTGCAACGGCCAATGTGGTGGATGAGAACAACATGTTCCTGGCGGAGGAGAATATAACGTCCAAGGATGAGCCATGGGCGGCGCTAAACGACAGTTTGGACACCTCCACCGAGCTGGTTGACCAGACCCAAATGGGCAACGCCTACGAGCGGGAAACGTTTGTGGTTAACATCAACGATGGGTCCTCCATCGCCGTCCTGGACACCAGTCAATCGATAAAGAATATCGAGCATGTCTACTGCACCATGGTCAAGGCGACCAATGATTTCAAGCGCCTGCTTAACGACATGAAACAGTCCTACGAGCGTCGTATCGAGGTCCTGCAGAAGGAGCGCGATGCGGCGGTCAGTGCAATGCGTGTCCAGGTCCATGCGGACATTGACGATCCCAATATATCTGGTTCCCTGCATGGCAATGAGATCATATCGGCCAAAAAGGTGAGTTATATTAGTAGTTGATGGCTTAAGCGAGCATATATTTTTTTTTGATGCACATAATAGAAAGTAAATAACAGTCTCAGCATTGTTAAATAAGCCTTAAAGGTGAGCTCTGTTGCCTGTTTAGTTTTTAGAATGACAAAAATTGCAACAAGAATATAAATGACTCCAATAATCAGTGCCGCGAATTAATATCCTTAAATTGTGATTTTTAATAGCAACATTTCTAATGAAACAACATCATTAAAATACTTGTAAAAATATATATTTAAAAAAGAAAAGAAAAAGACGGGAAGGAGGCTTACTTCGGGACTCCGAAGTCTATACACCCTTACAGTTTAAACGGATATAATCTAAACATAATCATAACTAAGCTGAAAATGCCTTAATTTCAGTTCGGAAAGCGGTTTTAAGTTCGTTTTTATTATGTTAACAAATCTGTACACAAAATTGAAAATTTTAAGACCTAAAAATTTTTGACAATTTTAATAATGTAACCCCTTATAAAATTAAAAAAAAATTAAAAATAATTTCCTGTCCAACATTGCTAGAAAGACTCGCCTGATCAAGAATATATATGACTTATAGGGCCGGAAATGACTCCTTTACTGCGTTTAAGCTTCTGACTGAAAGAATACTACCCTACAAGGGTTTAAATATGGAAAGTGGTTAAAGGCAGGCCATTGCAATGATTTTAATTTGTTTAAGTAGTAATAGTATTAGTAATAATGGTAGTAAAAGTAATTTAAATGGTAGTAGCTGTCAATTGGAGTAACATTATAATAATTTGTATTATTTTTCGTCACCGAAAATAGTGCGCCAACTGTAACAGAGAAGCGCTGGCCGAGTGCTCACTGTGCCGAAAAACGCCGTACTGTTCAGAGTTCTGCCAGCGCAAGGATTGGAATGCTCACCAGGTGGAATGCACAAGAAATCCACAGACGACAACGCAACAAGTCATGCTGTTGATCGATGATCAGTCCTAAGCAACATAACGAATTGTACATACAAATTTTACTACTAATTATTACGATCGATTATACAAAGTTCCCCTTCCCCTATCCCCCATCCTTACAACTGAATGGTCCATAGGCCATTCCCTCACCCTCGCCCCTGCTTTCCCCGAGATAGACCCCTTGAGTATGTTGTCGACATCCTCTTAGACTTATGTCCTATATTAATGTAATTCTTAACGTACATATAACTATATAAATATATATATATACATTTTACTATTGAACGTAGGGACACCCAGCAAAAAAGGAGAAAACAAAAAAAAAAAAACAAACGAAAATAAAAGTAAATAAAAAAAAGAGTAAAAGGTAGCAAGCGAAAATCAAAGCAAGTGCAAAGGCGTAGAGAATTAATTAAGCTACGATTTGAAAGTAACAAGAAACTAAACCGATTACATGTAATTCAATTTAAATTTAATTAAATTAATAATAGTTGCAAAGCGCGCATGGCATAACTAACAAGAGACCCCCCGACCTATCTATCCTAGCCCCAAACACACCATAAACACACCTCAAACACACCACTCATCCACAGTAAAAAAAATATGGAAGGGAAGATAAAATCGTAGCGAAGATAACACACAAATTCTGAAATTACCATACATATTCGTCTATGTATACACCTTTCATTAGATCTAAGCGCATAGTTAAACTTTTAACATTTTACCATTATAATTTTATGGATACTACTGCCCGTTACAAGCATCCAATAATAAAGATTTCAAACAAGAAAACCACAACAGAACGTAAGAAGAGAATTCCGAACTCCGATTCTATTCGCAGCATAGTTATTGATTGCGATCGGTAACAGCAATTCGCAAAACTACTGTGTATCTTAGCTGTGTGTAAATGTTTCTCGTAGGGTTTTCCCCGTTCTACTCCTCCCTTCCTCCCATTTGTAAAGTTTTTGCCTCCCACAGCTAATAGTCTGTAGTCTCCATATGCTAATACATTCAAATATGTAGTATATATATAACGAACGATATCTTTAAAAAACTAGCTATATATTCCGATTCAAGCACACCCTCACGCACGTACATACACCGAGAGAAACGGCAATTGCTAAAAGCTGCAAACATACACAAGCTAAATTATTTTTGTTGCAGTTTCGATATCAAACCGATTTGAAGTCTTCATGTTCTTGTGTGTGTAATGGTTTCGGATAATACAACATTAAATCCAGACAACAGCTACACTGCAAGCAATTTTAATAGCACTCGAAAACAGACAGCATACCGAACACAAATCAAAACACTAGAGCAAGGTGCAGATAGAGAGAGGTATCGGTGGGAGAAGTACGGATAAAAAGATCAAGAAAATATATATACATACATTTAAATGTACAAAGCCTAACTTTTTGTGGTGTTATTCCTTTATGGTTTCTTTTTTCGGCCTATTATATTTACCATATATTCTTCGGCATCATCAGGTTTTTGGGGGCTGAAAACCGAGAAATTCTAGACATATAATGAAAAAAAATTGTATAATCCTTGGAGTACTACATGTCATCAGAAAGGAAGTGGTCATTAACTAAACCGTGTCACTCGCGCTCTCATTTTATATCTTTAAAAAATAGGTTGATGAATTGCTGATGACAAAAAGGACGAAACTAATCAGCCTCTCTCGCACTCTCCTCCCAAAAATATAAACGTGGTTGTTGACAGGTACTGCAGAGATCTATGCGATATACATATAACAGGCATTCATTATAATTTTTCTGGTGGCAAAGAAATTTATAAGATGCAGCGTAGATATGGTATCTGGACTTACCCTTTCATTTTGAGTATAAGAATTGAAATGAAACAAATCTTTTTAATTATGTTTGTTTGTTAGTTATTATGCACATGTTTCTTTTATTATTGCATTTCATGTCTGCCGTCTGTGTTGCATTATTATCGAATTATTCAGTATGCCTTATTTTTACTGTATTCTATTACCAAAAATAATTTCTTAAAACTTGTTTACTCGCGTTTAATTTATTTATAGGTATTTGTATTATTATTATTTCATGCTTGCATCCTGCAACTGCTCGGGGTATTCGAATTATATGCACTTGCCAGCGGTAACTCGGTAACTTGTGTGTTCTCAACTACAATTACGTACGTGGAACTGAAAACTCCAGCGGGAAGAGAGCTACAGTAGAATGTTGCTTTTTAAATATATATATATATATATATATTCGTATCCGTGGAAGTTGGGTGGGGGAGTGGGTAGATAGTATATATAGAACGAAACCGATATTTAAACATGAGAGTGTGGTTTATTTTGCCGTCTATATAATCTGATCCTTCGCTTTTTTGTTGCTATTGGCATTAGTAACTAATTTGTGTGATAGATTTTCGATCCGTTTCGAGTGTTCTAGGGTATAATTCCTATATATTATAAGAAGTTTGATTCGTAATAAATCGATACAAAACACATACGCATAATTAACGTGCCTAAAGTTTATAACATTTCTCAATTGGCTAAATAATAAATTTATGGGATAATTTGCTGCTGCCCAATGAAGTAAACAATACATATACGATAAAGAATTGCCAAAAGGAAGGGATAAACAACGTTTAAACTGGGTTAAGGGTTAAACAAAGCCAAAATGGAAGGAAGTCGGGGAGATTAGTATAGCTTTTTAACCTAACTCGAGGCGCCGGACGAGACGCTTTAAGCAAAACCATTTTTTTTACATACAATACACCTCGTATTCTTCTCCTCTTTTTTGTTTGGAATCACAAATGTTAGCTAGTATTTAAATACACATGTAGGTAAGACATTTAAAAGGGAAAATCGGGGAGTATGCGACTCTTGGTGATCTTGGTGGTGGTAATTAGAGAGACGACTGTGGTGGTGGTGGCAAATGGTGCGGCTACCAACATTCAAGCTGCGGGTTCAGCTCCTGATCGAGCTTCACTCCAAGTTCCGCACCTCGAATCGCTTGTACGTATAGTTGATGAATACCCAGTCCTTGGCGATCTCACCGCCCTGCGGTATGGGCGCCGATGCTGTAAAATCAATGTAGAATTGATTTATTTATATATAAACACCAATCTCAAACACTTACGTATTTCCAATGAGACATCGGGGAACTCATCAAAATTGGACGTATCATCGATGGAGCGCACCTCGACGGGTATAGCTGCGGGACGTTCACGTATGTGCTCCCAGTCGACGCCCCTAAAGAACGGCACCGACTTCAGGTCATCGAGACCACGCTGGGAGCCCAGCCGGCGATCGGCCTCGCAGCAAAAGTTGATAATCGTCTCCTTGGCCTCCTCAGAGATGGGAATTTCCGGGGGGAATATCAAGGTCTCGCGCCAGTTCATCACCTTTCGGTACGTGTCCTGCGGATTGTCCGAACAGAAGGGCGGATAGCCCATCAGCATTTCGTACATGATGACGCCCAGGGACCACCAATCACAGGCCGGTCCATAGCCGGTCTGTAGGAATACTTCGGGTGCAATATAATCCGGCGTTCCCACCGTACTGTAGGCGAGGGCGCGTCGGTTTCGCTTCCACGACTCGGCACGTCGCTTTGAGTCCATGGGGCTGCAGGGAAAATAATTATTTACATCTTCACTATCTTCGTGTCTAGCTTACCTGGCACAGGTGCCTATAAAATCGGATGGTTTCGCCTGCGATAAATCCCGATAAAAGTCTGTCCTATGCGATTTCTTCAAGCCGGTGCAGAGTCCAAAGTCGGAGAGCTGGAAATCGAACGATTAGTGTCCACATAGAGGTACGATTTTTATTTCCCTCTCACCTTAAGATGTCCTCGTGCATCCAACAGCAAGTTGTCCGGCTTGATGTCCCTGTGTATGAAACCGAGTTTGTGTATTGAATCGATCGCCAGTGCCGTCTCGCTGATATAAAACTGTGTGCACTCCTCGGATAGTGTGTCCTTTTTCATTAATAGCGTCATCATATCACCGCCAGGCAAGAACTCCATTATTAAATATAAATTGACCTGATCCTGTGAGGGTAATACGGGAAAGTTTTTAGTGTTTGCAATTAATTAATTATTATTATTATTTAAACTGAGCTCCAGCATAGAAATGACCAAAGATAATGTTATATTATAGGGCAAGGACTTTTCCTTAAAATCAAAGCAAGCTCTAAATATATGGTGACGAGTTTTAGATTTTACAAGGAATATTATACATACATATATCCTTACTAACTTGTCATTTTAAACCATTTAAATAATAATTCTTTTTTAGAGAACCTTTTTTTTTAATTGTAAGCTTATTTAATAATTATTTTTTAGAGAACCTTTTTTTTAAATTGTAAGCTTGATTCCTAGACTTTTTTGTTGCATAACTGAAATAAAAGGTGCGCTGTAGGCACGTATCCCTGTGGCAAGAACTTTCACCGCAAAGAAGAAGTGGAGTAAAGAGGAACACGAAAAACAACAACAAAGACGGAGACCACAGAGAGAGAAAGAGAGACAAAGAGAGCGGGACGTGACCATATGATTGCAAGGCGCTTTTGGCACTTGCACTGGTATTGGTTTATTGATTTTCTGCCGTGTGTTTTTTAACACAATTCTTTTGTTATGCGCGCTGCCCCCAACCCATACTCCTACCCACCCCTTCGCTGCTTACTTGTTGTTGTTGTTACTGATGGTGTCACTCACCTGGAAACTGTAGTACATCTTGACCACCCACTGATGATCGGCCTCGACAAGAACATCTCGCTCGGCGCGTACATGCGCCACCTGCTCCTTCTCGAGCATGTCCGCTTTGCGCAGCACCTTCATCGCGTACACATGGCCCGTATCCTTTTTCTGGACGAGTCGCACCTCACCAAAGGCTCCCCGCCCGATGACTTTCAGCGCCTCAAAGTCCTCGACGCCCAGACGAAGGCGCTTGAGACGCAGGTACTCCGTCTCCTTTTGCGCATGCTGCAGACGCTTCTCCTGGCGCTGCGACTCTGTCAGGCTCTCATCCTTTAACTGCGCCTCCAATTTGGCCAGGCGCTGCTTCCGCTCGCCGTACTGCGTCACCAGGTTACTGTAGTAGTTTTCCAACGTCACCTTGGCCTTGGTGGCCTTGTCCAGTGTGTGGTCGCTGAATCTGATCGAGGCACCGTCGTCCTGCGTTCTGCTGCTCATCATCTAAGCTGTGTGTAGGTCTTCGTCGCCTCGGTCGTGTGTTTGATATTGTGTTTGCTGCTTTGCACTCTGCTGCGTTTCTTGTTGTGTGCTGCCCCGTTTTTTGTGTGTGTTTGTGTCTGTGTGTGTGTCACAGCCCGGCTGTGTGTCCGTCGGAGTGTGTTCAGGAGTTATGCACTTTGCCAAAGCACACACTCTGCTTGTGTCACCCGTTTCTTGACTTTTTCCGCCGTAATTTCCTTTTCCACGCTAATTTGTGTTGAAATGTAGTTTTGTTGAAATTCCTCCCTCTATCTATAATCGTCGCCAAATGTAAATATGTATGTTGGAGGGGACACACTGGCGCGGCCATAAGAGCCAATCGATATATATCGATGAGAAGTAAGTTTATTAAAAAATTAAGTGTAATAAATGATAACTTAAAATTGACTTTAAAAAATTATAAATTCTGCTCCCAATTATTTTGCATCCCTTCTTAATTAAACAAAGTAAATTAAAAAAAACTAACCATCATGCGATAGTTGAAAATCAATCGAGTTACTATCGATAGTGACATCGCTGGTATTGTTTTGTTTTGACACTCAATTTCAATTGGAAATAATTTGTTGGGTTAATTAATTCTGATCCCGCTCCTGTTATCACCTGTATCTGTGACACCGCTCGCGTCGACAATGCCCTTATTCAGATAGTAATGGCCCGCATCACAAGTATTCTGGACTTGGAGCCCAGTTGCCTGCTCTTCATTTTCAAGCTTCTAAGCTTGGAGGATCAACTGCACCTGGCTCGGTGCTGTCGCCTCTTTCGGGACGCCTTCCTGCACCTGCATCGACACCATTTCCAAGATGTCATCGACAGGGACACGAATCTGCGAACTTTCGAGGACTGGCACACATTCCTTTGGTTGTGCGGGGCTCGTATTAGGAGCCTGCAGTCCTACTTCGATGATGATCATCCTCTGCAGCTTTTGCCGCTGATCAGCAGGCACTGCTACCGCTTGGAGAGGATCTCGATTCATAATGCTACGGTGGCCAGGGCACAGCCGTATCTGCTACGGATGAGTTCGTTGAGAAGTGTTCATGTGCGCAACTACAAAAGCACCAGCAAGGATCTGGTGAGAGCAATAAGGATTCACCTGCCGCTGGTGACCTCACTGAGCCTGGAGAGCTTCGATCGAAGGGAATGTGAGTGCTCTAAATAAACTAGTACCTCGCATTTTTTCATATTTTAATTGTATTTTTTTCATTTCCTTAGTACAAGAAGTGCGTCACTTTAGCGAGCTTGTCGAGTTGGGTCTGTACGATGAAGTCACGACTTCGGAGTTCGCTTTGATAGTAAAAAACATGAGAAATCTGCGTACTCTGCAGCTGGGCAATGCCAAGCGCTTTCTAGTTACCAGTAACCTCAGAATGTTGGCCACCAATTGCCGCCAGCTGGAGAAACTGTCCTTCCAAGACTGCGATGCCGATCTCCTAGTCCTGCCGCAATTCTCGAACCTCAGGTACCTGCAAATATACTGCCCGGAGGAACTAAAGACGCGCTTTTTTAAAGCCTTGGCCAGGAGTCAGTGTTCCACGCAGCTGGAGTATCTCATACTTCATCGCAAGCGTTGGATCAGTGAGGAGCAGGCCCAACACATCAGTGCCTTAAAGTCGCTAATGTGGCTCGTTTGCAAGCCACGGGATGACTTGTGTGTTCGTCACCTGGCCGAGCTACGGCATTTGGAGTGCCTTTCCGTGCAGGCAGCCAGGGAAATAGGTGAGTTTCAGCTGTCGCTGCTGGTGGCCAACAACGAGCAGCTGCGGTATCTGAACATCTGCTACTGCCTGGGCATCACAGACGCCTTTATCCTGGACACGCTTGGGAGTTTGGGCAGGCGGGCAGTCCACCAGCCAATGGAACTGTTTGCCGCAGCCACCGACATCAGGCACGATATTATGGAGAGGGTGAGTTCTCGCTTTAACGCAGACTTTCTTTTTAAATTTATTTCTAATAAATTAAAATTGTTATTATTTAATTTAGCTGCCGTCAGAGTATCCACGGAAAATGCTTTGCCTGAACTTCGAGTGCAGCGAGGGAATGACCAGCGGCGATCACTTTTATGCTGACGAACCGGAATTCGATCGCCAAGCTGTATGAGCCTTGGTCGTTCGTTTGTTCAACAACGAATGTGACTCTTTTTCATCATTACCAAAAAATCCGACTAATATAATACTTCTTTATATCCAGCTTTATTCGTTATCAGTATCACTCTGAGTGATATATGTTTTTTGTTATTGCACAACGATTGTATTCACCTTGTATTAAGACTTTTATTCATATTTAATATACATATATCTATGTATTTGATTCTCTTCAAAATCAATTTTCAGAAAGTTTTATTGGGAATGCCTGGGACCGTAATTATTATAATTATAATTTTTAAAAACCAATTGGTAATTTATCATTTATCTTTAAAGTTAATCATTTGAATAGAGTAAAAAATATTACAAACTTAAAAAAAAAAAAAAACGAACAGAAAAAGTTATAGATTGTACTGATTTGTATATTTGAAAATAAAATGATTATGTTCCTAGTAGAAGTGCCAAAAAATCAGAAAATAAAAAATAGAAATTTAATACAAGTAAATTTAAGAAGTAAATATCTTTTGCTTACATGTATTTTACAGTTACATGTATTTTACTCGATATCGATTAATGCCAAAGCATTCAAAAGCGGGCATTAATCGACTATATTAGTGTAGATTGCCCCACCTCTAATTCGAACAGAGGAAAAATTCAGAGAAAATTCGTGTGGAAAAACACCATTAGCGGGCCGCCAAGATGCTGTCCATGCTCCAGGAGAAGCGGCCGCTGAAGCGCACCCGCCTGGGGCCTCCGGACATCTATCCGCAGGACGCGAAGCAGCGCGAGGACGAGCTGACGCCCACCAATGTAAAGCACGGCTTCACAACGACGCCGCCGCTGTCTGACGAGTTTGGGACGGCCCACAACTCGAATGTGAATGCCAGCAAGGTAAGCGCCTTCTTCAGTGGCGTTCTGGCCAAGAAGGAGGAGCTAATGACGCTGCCAGATACAGGACGCAAGAAGCAGCAAATCAACTGCAAGGACAATTTTTGGCCCGTGTCGCCGCGACGCAAGTGCACCGTGGACGCCTGGTTCAAGGATCTGGCTGGCAACAAGCCCCTACTCAGCCTGGCCAAGCGGGCACCCTCGTTCAACAAGAAGGAGGAGATTTTTATAACGCTGTGCGAGAACCAGGTGAACATGCAGCGGGCCACCTGGTTCATCAAGCTGAGCGCCGCCTACACGCTAAGCTTCACCGAGTCCAAGAACAAGAAGCGCAGCATCTATGACCCAGCCGCCGAGTGGACGGGTAATATGATCAAGTTTATGAAGGAGTTGCTGCCCAAGCTACAGGAGTATTACCAACAGGGTGAGGAAGAGCATGTCCATAGCCTTGAGAGGAGCCTTAAGTGACACATATTTTCTTGCAGCTCACAGCGACAAGACCACATCGAATGGCAGCTCTTCAGGAGGTTTGTCTGCCATTGGAGCCCCCGCCGGTGGTACGGCCACCAATGGCACCTCTGGCAATAGTTCTGGGAATTCCATACCCGGCAGCAGTGCTCCCACGAACGTTATACCCGTGCCCAGCATGGCGAGTCCTTTACCACCCATACACAGTCCAGCGAATGGGCAGCAGGTCGGTGCTGCCGGCGGAGTGGGAGCGGCCAGTGGAATTTTACCGGCTACAGGAGGCTTAGGAGGAGTAGCAAGTGTAGTTGGTGGCGGCGGGGGATCTGGTACTTCGGTGGTCGGTGTCGGCAGCGCCCCAGGTGTGGGAGGAGCAGCTGTTCCACCCGGCTCCAGTATATCGGGCATTGGGAGCCAATTCGAGGACAGCCGAAACGCCCTTAAGTACTGGAAATACTGCCATCAGCTGAGCAAGTACATGTACGAGGAGTCGCTGCTGGACAGGCAGGAGTTTCTCAACTGGATACTGGATCTATTGGACAAGATGCGCACCCAAGCCAGCTTCGATGAGCCGCTCAAGAAGCTGGTGCTTAGTTTTGCCCTCCAATATATGCACGATTTTGTGCAGTCGGAGAGGCTGTGCCGGAAGATGGCCTACATAGTGTCCAAGAAGCTAGCCCAGCTGCTCAATACGGCTGTGGAGCAGCAGGCCATCAAGGAGCTGGATGAGCACAAGCTAAACCAGCAGCAGGAACACCACGATCCCTATGAGCTGGCCTTGCAGGAGCAGATGAGCTGTCCCCATCACCGGGATATAGTGCTCTACCTGAGCACCATTCTCCAAATCATCACCATCGAGTGCCCCACGGCTTTGGTTTGGAGTGGAATAGCTGCACACCGAGCACCATCTTCGCTTTTGGGTAGTCCCCTGGACCACCTGCCGCTGGCGCCTTCCGTTTTACCCATGCCCACGAGGTGTCCCCGAACCAACCAGGAAATACGACGCCAGCTACGCTCCGCCGAGTCGGACATTGTGCTGCGCACCCAGCACGCAGAGCAGCGCTGGTTCGCCGCCAAGTGGTTGAGCGCAGGCAAGAATCACTACACCAGTGTTCTGGCCACGCTGGATCGCCTGGACACGCACTGCTTTGACCGCATGGAGCACAACAATAGCATAGACACACTCTACGCGCACATCTTTCCCAGCACCAGCACCAGTAGGCGACGGGAAGAGGAGCAGCAGGACTCGCAGCAATTGCGTCCTGCCTACGAGCCCAAGCAGGACAAGGACACAGTGCGTATCCTGTGCGAGTGGGCAGTGTCCGGCCAGAGATGGGGCGAGCACCGAGCCATGGTGGTGGCCATACTCCTGGATAAACGCCAGATTGATGTGACCAGCACGCCGGCGGATCAGCAGTCTAGCGACAAGGAGGACAAGGATTCGCTGGCCTCTGGAGCAGGTCTTATTGATGGCCTGCCCGTGTTCCAGCATGTACTGATGCACTTCCTCGACCACGATGCCCCCTTGTGGGATGAGCACTCGAGCAACAGCCAGCAACGCACAGAGTTCACCAATCTCGTCCAGCTTTTTAGCGCCTTGATACGTCACGATGTCTTCTCGCACAATGCCTACATGCACACGCTCATCTCGCGGGGGGATCTGCTGCTGGAGTCGGTACTGGTCAGCAAGTCGGTTTCAACGGCTACCAAGACCTCGCCTCCGCCGCCGGCTCCGCCTCCAACGACCACACATGGCTTTGATGATGATGGCTTTGGCGGAGGCCTTGATTTTAAGCACAATGAGTATGATGACTCCAATGTGGACGATGACTTGGACAAGCTGGTGCAGAACATCAAGGAGAAGGGTCAGCAGCATGAGGCGCCCGACAGTCCCAAGATAGGACCGTCACCTGTGGATGGAGATCCTAGCACAGGAGCTGGCTCTGCCGGCAGCATCTCGCGTCACTATGTCTACACCAAGCACTTTCCCATTCCCCAGGACGATCCCAGCATGAGCAGCTACAGCAGCGAGAGCAATCAGCGGTATATCCTGCTCTTTGGCGTGGGCAAGGAGCGCGACGAGAAGAAGCATGCCGTGAAGAAGATGTCCAAGGAGATTGGCAAACTTTTCACCAAGAAGTTCAGCATTGATGTGGCCGCCGCTGGTCATGTGAAGAAGCACTCGCGAAATGAGTTTAACTTTGAGGCCACCACATCCAAGTGCCAGCAGATGGCCTACTTTGACCAGCATGTGGTCACCGCCCAGTGTGCGGCCAATGTCTTGGAGCAGCTCAATGGCTTTGCCCTGGGAAACAACAATTATTTGCCGGTCCAAGAGCATGTGGCGTTTCTCTTTGACCTCATGGAGCTGGCTTTGAATATCTATAGTCTCCTGGAGCTGTGCGATAGTCTGCTGAAGGAGCTACCCGAGGTGGAGCATCAGTTGCAGTCGAAAAAGTCTAATCTTGTGAGGAGCTATACCACCTCGCTGGCTCTCTATATCGTGAGCATCCTGCGGCGCTACCACAGCTGCCTGCTTTTGTCGCCGGAGCAGACTCTCTCTGTGTTTGAGGGCGTCTGCCGCACTATCCGGCATGTGAACAATCCCAGTGAGTGCTCCTCTGCAGAGCGCTGCATCATTGCCTACCTGAGCGACCTGCATGAGTCCTGCATCCTGCTGCAGGGCAAGGAGCAGTCCACGGAGTACTACCAGCAGCTGCAGTGCATCAAGCGGTTCAAGGACATCTTCAACACGCCCGAGCAATTAAGGTGAGTATGTGGGACTTGGAAGAGGATCCTTCTCCTTCATTCCTTTTTTTTATTTCCTTTTATTCCTTCCTTGCCCGTTGCTACAGCCTCCCCCCGCAAGGCTATAATCCCCAGCTGCTCCAAGAGTTGTTCATGGCCCCTCGACGCGGTGGCAAGCTAGATCCCCACTGGCTGGGCACCTTGCACGAGTCCCCGGCCAACATCTACAGCTTTGTGTCCAATGCCTTAATCGCCGTCTGCCGGGAGACTGACAACGAGCGTCTCAACGATGTGGCTCTGGCCTGTGCCGAGCTCACGGCCAGCTGTAATGTCCTGTCCGAGGAGTGGATTGCAGCGTTGCAAAGCCTGTGCAGCGGCAGCAAGAGTCCCAGATATCCACACCTAGGAGGCCAGGTGGACATTGGCCAAGGCAAGACGCACAACGCTTTGGCTGTCTTCGTCTGCATCCTGGTGGCCAGGCATTGCTTCTCCCTGGCGGATTTCGTGAGCAAGTTTGCTCTACCAACTTTGGCGAGATCGGTGAGTGCTGGCGGAGCAGAGCTAAGCGTGGATGCAGAGGCGGGTGCCAGACTCACCTGCCACTTGGTGCTGAAGCTGTTCAAGACCCTGGAAATTCCCCAGCCTGGTATGTATTCTGTGAGCACTTCGCCCAATCCCCTCCACGCCGTGGGCAACAATGACTTTAGCATACGTCTAAGCTGCGATCGCCACCTGCTGGTGGGGGCTCATAAGACAATACCCATAGCCGCCGTTCTGGCCGTGCTCAAGGCCATTCTTATTGTGGTAGACAATGCGGCGCTTAAGACGCCTTTGGCTGGCGGTAGTGGCTCCTCCTCCTCCTCCACCTTTGGCAGTGGCAAGCGCAGTGGTGGCTTCAACACGCCCGTTCATCCTGGCAGCACGCCCAAGAGCAACGAGCAGCGACCGGCTGATCTCAGCCAGATTCTGGGTACCAGCGATCTCCAGTTGGGCAGTAGTTTGACCAGCGAGCCAGAATCCTTGCAACCACAACCGTCCAGTGGGGGTTTGGAGCAAATATCCCTGCTGGAGTTTGCCCAGGCCGTGCTCAAGCAGATCTGTGCCCAGGAGCATGTCCTGGAGCGGTGTCTCAAGAATGCCGAGCAGCTGTGCGACATGATCATCGATGAAATGCTAACAGCCAAGCAGGCACAGCGAGTGCTGCACATGATTTGCTACCCGGAGGCGGAGTTCAACATCATCTCGGAGCTGGATCAGCGTTCGATGATTGTCCGGATTCTGGAGAACCTGGGACAGTGGACGCTGCGCATCTCCTGGCTGGACCTGCAGCTTATGTACCGCCAGTCGTTAAGCAACAATGCAGAGCTGAACGTTTGGCTGGACACTGTGGCCCGGGCGGCTATTGATGTGTTCCATATGGAGGAGGTGATCCTACCAGGTGCCTTGAAGGCCACGCATAAGCCCAAGCCTTCCACCTGGCTGGTGGCCCCACTAATTGCCAAGCTAACGCCAGCGGTGCAGGGCAGGATACTGCGCGTAGCTGGCCAGGTGCTGGAGAGTATGAACTACTTCTCCAAGGTGTCCAAATCCGATTGCAATAGCTCGGGCAGCGGCGACGAGCGGGAGAAGAGCAATAGCTGTCACAGCAGCAATAGCTATGGCCTGGGTGGAGTGGCCACGCGTAACAAGAAGATGCCCCTGAACTACCAGCCCTTTTTGGGGCTTATCCTCACCTGCCTGAAGGGTCAGGATGAGTACAAGGAGAACTTATTGGTTTCCCTCTACGCACAGCTTTCTCAGTGCCTGCAATCGTTTGCTGAGGTGAGTTTAAGTCTTTTCTTCGTCCATTTTAAACTCCCTCTTGGTAACGACTAAACTCTCCTGCAGCTGGACACAATTGGAGGCATTGACGAGCCCCAGGCCCGGGAGGAGATCCTTGATGCTTTACAGCTGCGCTTCTCCCTGGTGGGCGGCATGTTCGAGGCCATTCAAAAGAACAGCACCCCGACCACAGACTGGGCCATTCTCCTGGCCCAACTGGTATGTCAAGGGGTGGTGGATCTCAGCTGCAACCGAGAGCTCTTCACCACCGTGGTGGACATGCTGGCCACCTTGGTTCACTCAACGCTGGTCTCCGATGACGAGCGGCACTACATGAACCTGATGAAGAAGCTGAAGAAGGAGATTGGCGAGAAGAACAATGCCTCCATCCGAGTGATACGACAGCTGCTGCCGCTGTACAAGCAGCCCACCGAGGTGATTGCCTGCGAGCATGCCGGCATGGACACCAAGGGCAACAAGATCTGTGACATGGACAAGAAGCAGCTGCGCATCTCAGATAAGCAGCGCATAAGTGTGTGGGACATTCTCGAGGGTCACAAGAACCCGGCTCCCTTGTCGTGGGTTTGGTTTGGAGCCGTAAAGCTGGAGAGGAAGCCACTGACCTACGAGGAGGCTCATCGCAATCTCAAGTATCATACGCACAGCCTGGTCAAACCCAGCAGCTACTACTACGAGCCTTTGCCGCTGCCACCGGAAGATATTGAGCCTGTCCCCGAGAAGATTTGCATAGTAAGTCTATCTGTAAGGCGGTAAGTTTAGGCATTATCTTACGTTCTTTTATTTTAAAGAAGGACGAAATGAAAGCCGACACGCCCTCGTCGGTGGATCAGTCACCCAGCGCCGTGGTGGGCGGCACGGGACGGGGTCGTGGCAAGGGAACAGGTACGAGGAAACGAAAGCCCAAGAATGCTAAGACTCCGCCAGTGCAGCAGCAACAGCAGCAGCCACAACTGGCTCCACAGCCCCAGCAGCCGACGAATGTGCAGCAACAGCAAATGCAGCAACAGCAGCAGCAGCAGCAACAACAGCAGCAGCAACATGTGCAACAGCAACAGCAGATGCAAAACAATCCAATGGGTCAGATGTCCATGAATATGCCGGTAAGGAATTATAAACAAAATCTGGCTCTACTTTTACGATAATTTCTTGAATATTTTCTACAAAAACAAAGAGCCACTTCAATGTCTAATAAAATGTCTTAACCCACAGATGAACATGCAGCAATTTGCACCCAATCCCAACATGATGCAGCAGCAGAATGCCATGATGCAGCAACAGCAGCAGATGCAACAGATGGGCGGCAACCAGCAACTGCAGCAGCAGCTTAACGTGGGCGGTGGCAATGGACAGCAAAATCCGCAAATGAACTTTATGCAGCAGGGACCAGGCGGCGGTGGACCCCAAGGAGGAATGCCTGGCCAGCAGCAGCAATGGCACAATGCACCCCCGCAGCAGCAGCAGCAGCAGCCCCAAACGTACATCAATCAATATGCACCGCATCAACAGGGTATGCAAGGTGAGTTTGTTGACGAAGGACTTAATTCAGACGAAGGAATATACCCTTTCTATCCCCTATCCTTTCAGCTAATCGCATCGAGAGGCCGCCCTTGAATGCCAACTCCAAGCAGGCTCTGTCCCAGATGCTGCGCCAGCGTCAGCCCTTCCAGCAGCAGCAGCAACAGCAGCAACAAGGACCTGGTGGCGGCGTTGGCGTCTTCAATCCCATGCAGCAGCAACCTCAGCCCTCGCAGCAGCAACAGCAACAGGTGCCGGGACCACAGCAGCAAATGAATCCCAACCAGATGAGGCAACAGCAGCAGATGAATCCCCAACAGAATCCGCAGGCAGTGGCCGCCTTCAATGCCATGCAGCAGCAGCAGAACGCCCAGCAGCAGCAGCAAATGAATCCCAACCAGCAGCAGCAACAGCAGCAGTTCCTGCGAGCGGGCAACATGCGACCCGGCATGGCTCCCAACCAAATGAATCAAATGAATATGGGCGGCCAGGGAATGCCGCAGAACCCCATGATGCAGCAACAGATGTCGCAAGTGGGCATGGTGGGCATGGTCAATCCGAATGGCAACCAAATGATGCAGGCTGGCGGCGGAGGCCAAGGCGGCAATGGAGTGGGAGTGGGAGTCGGTGTGGGAGTGGTGGGCGCTGCCGTGGGCAACAATCCCAACATGGGCATGGGCGGAATGCCGCAACAGGGAATGATGCAGCAGCAGCAGCAGCCCCAACAGCAGCCGCAGCAACAAGTGCAGTTCCAGAACTTCCAGAATCAATTCCAGCAACAACAGCAGCAGCAGGGCATGCAGCAGCAAGGCAACGGAGGAGGCGTCGGCGTGGGAGTGGGCATGACGCCCAACCAACAGCAGCAGCAGCAGGCTAACATGATGGGCAACTTCAATCCCCAGCAGATGCAGCAGGCCAATCGCAACAATCCCGACTTTATGGCCGTGGCAGCGGCTGCGCAACAGCAGCAGCGCGGTGTCCCCGGCGGCATGATGGCCGGCAACAGGGGCCAGTACATGAACCAGGCGCCTAATGTAACAATGTCCAATATGATGGGTCCGGGACCAGGTGGCCAAGTGGTGGGTGGTCAGGTGCCTCCCTACGCCAGGCAGCAGCCAGCTGGCGGCGGCAAGCCAGGCGTGCTAAACACTCAGCAACAGTTCCAGCAGCAGCAGCAACAGCAGCAACTAAGACACCAGCAAATGATGCAGATGGGCATGGGCTCTGGGCCGCAGCAGACCGGCGTGGGGGCTGGTGGTGGCGTCGGCGTGGGGGTAGGCGGCGGGGGAGGAATGGTGCCGCAGCAGCAGAGCATGAACCAGCAGCAGACCCCGAACCTGGTAGCCCAGCTGCAGAGGCAGAATATGATGGGTCAGCAGCAGCAGTATCAGCCGCCGCCCTATTAGATCGTAGGACACACTCCTTAATTGTAAGCTTACGTACGTAGTTTTAATCATTTATTTATCTCAGATGTATTTGCAATAAACGTTCAAATATGTTGCATTTTATTTAACTTTGGAAATTGCTAAACGAACTAAATAAATGTTCTGGGATATTTAACAACATTTATTTGAATTTATTTTTATTTTATTTTATTTTATAATTAATTTTAATTTTGTTTGTTGTTGTTTGTTTGCAACGTAATGCATTTTTTAAATATATATAATATATAACTTTATGATTTAACAATTTATTATATATTTGTTTTAAATTTTTTATTTATCCAAATTTTAATTTCAATTTAATTTTAATTTTGTTTCGAAATGACAATGGAAACACTTTTAAAATGTATTTTTTCATAATATTAAATTTTTAATATTTTGTTTTATTATTAATATTTTATTTTTTAATTTAAATTTCGACTTTTTTAATTTTTATCGGAAAGTCATCGATTTTTCAACCATCCCTAATCAGCTGTGCGCCTTGCTATGCTTTAGTATGCGTGGGCGTTGTGTGCGAGTGTGTGTGTACGTGTGAGTGTGGGCCCGTGGATTAGAAATAATACACAGTTTTCGTGAGAATAACAGCCGCTTAGCTTAATTAGAACTAAGTTTAAAGTTAATTAGTGCAATAGTCCAACTGTTTCTGGCCGGACATCTATGTAGAAGGCGGATAAACGTCCGCACAATCGCGTTCGTGGCAGCTTTCATTCATCGAAGTGTGACTTTTCGCAGTATTGTTTGCTATTGCTCGCCAGGAGGACGTGTTGTTTAGTGGGTCAAACAATAGTTCCAGTGCAGTCCCAGAAATGAGCGAGGTTCCGGAGAGCAGTAAAAAGCGTCAAAAGACGGTGAGTACTATGGACTAGACATGGAAAGAAAGTCATGGCAAACATTCTGTTTGGACAAGTGTCCCCAAACTTGTTCCTACCTCCCTCCCCTTGGTGGGAGCAGCAGACCTCGTCAGGTGGATTATGGCTTAAATTGAACGCTGTATTTGAACAGCCTTTGGCTAATGCAGGGGTCTCCTACTCCATCTACCATATGGAGACACGTAATACCCCAAAGTACTGCTGGAATTTACGCCCCCTTCCAGGGAAATCTTATCGGCGATGATGAATAATATGCTCGCAAAAGCAATTTCGGCATCCACCACAGGTCACATAACTTTAACTTTATAAAGTATTCAGACCGTTGATAAGCTTCCATTTCCATTTAAAATTGTAGTTTATATACATATATATTTATATATGCAATCCACAAAACTGTTTAGTCAACATCCATATATTTTCTATATATTAAAATGCATGCAAATATGTACTTCAAAAGGTTGTTGAATCGGCACAAGCCTTATCTTTCGATTCAATTGAAAGTGCACACCTTTCAATTTTTTACACTGAAATCTTAATTAACAATTAGGTAACACTTCCTCACTATTTGCAAAAAAAAAAGGAAATCATAAAGCTACTTTCCAGGAAATATAAATATTTAACTTAAAGGCCCTTCAAGAATTGACGAATTTATATTCCTGGTAGTAACAGAGCTACAAATATTTATAATATCACGAAGCCACCTGGGACTTTGTTTCCATTATTTAAATTTTCTTCGTGCCAAGCTTATATTGTGACTTATAGTTTAAGTTAAAGATACTTTACAATCTTCAAACTAAAAGCGGATAACATTGTTTTACGACTCTTGCGCAACATATTACAAACTGGGTACATATTTCCTTAGTGGCGGCAACTGGTTACCACAACAAATGTTATTACTTTGGCTTAAACAGGTTCAAATTAGAAAGAAAGTCTTCCGCGGCAACACAAGCGAATTGTAAACAAGTCGGCGAGATGAGCTCCTCCCCTTTGCCAGGCTGGAAACTTGGTCAACAGGCCAGCCAGGCCAAACCAGCGGCATCTCGCTGGCAAGTTGAATGACCACAAAGATATGCTCTTGTATCTGGTAATCTTAATAACACCCACAAAAATTGCAACTGATTTTGAAGGCAATATATTTTTCTTGTAATATGAACAGGGGTTAATTATATATTAATTGTTGGTTATTTGTTTTTTTAATTTTTATTTCTTAAGGAAACATTAGGGGTTTTATTGTCTTGCTAGCTTAAGCATTACGTGTTGACTTAAATGAAGAGAGATTACTTAACAAAATGACTTTTGCAATATAAATAAACAAAAAATGACTTAGCTACTGTAACTTCTCTAAACTGTAAATAAACACAAACTTAACTAAATGACTTTTGCAATAGAAGTACATAAACAAACAGAGTTAGTTAGTGTAAACTCTCAAAATTTGTAATGCCAGCAATTAATGTTAAAAAACCCCATCAAGATTTTGATTGGTTTAATAACTAAATATATCCAAATCAAATTATTTAGTTTACTTTTATTAGACAGTCCAAAGTCCTAACCAAAACTGGGTGATTTTGGTTACTATAAATGTTCGTACTACCAAATTATCATAGATTTAAATTCTAGACATAAACTATACACACATCCAAAAAAAGATCATGTGTACTTAGCTGTTTTGCTTGCAATAAAAAACAATACGAAATATCTTAGGCAAACACATCCATAAACAAGTTCTTATATGGGCCAGTTCCACCCAACATCACCCTCTCCGCCAGCTAAGGAGATCTCTGGCAAGTGCCAACGTGTAGAGTTGGCTCTCTGCCTCTGACTTGGGTTTGCCTGCAGTCCCAGTCGCAGACGCAGCCCGTGAAATTTCAGTTGCAGTTTTGAGCTTCGGCGAGAAAGTTCAGCGTTTTTGGCGTTCTGTGTCTGGCTCGGTTTCTTCGGCTGCGGTGGGGCTGGGGCGGTGCTCCGACTTGGAAACTCTCACTTGCTTAATTATCAAAGAGTACATATTGTTGAGTTAGTCTCCCACTTTCTTTTCACTCGCCCAGCGTTTGTTTCGATTGTGAAAAATGTTTACCCGATGTGCCAATTCGCTTGGCCACTATAACAATAACAATAGTACTGGCTGTTCCTCTTCCTCGAAGATCTGTCCGTCGAGTTTGCTGGAAAAGCCAGGTGATGCGGTAAGTTCCATGAGGCACCAAGGGATACAACTTATAGCCCTTATAATGGCTACCTAATACCCTAAAAGGGTATACATTTTATATTTAAATTTCAGTCAGAAGCTTGCAAAGCAGTAAAAAGCCATTTCCGACCCTATAAATCATTAATATTCTTGATCAGCATCAACAGGCGAGTCTTTCTGGACATGTCCGAAAGAAATACATTTTTTTTTTTTAGTTTACATCGTTAAAATGTTCAAAAATTGTCAAAAATTTTAAATTTAGTATGCACATTTGTAATCCTCCAAAAAAACTAACACAGTAATGTTTTCTAAATTGAATTTGATGCTTTTTTGAATTAGTTATGACATTTTTAAAACCATCCAACCATCCAACCAGCATCCAAAAAATTACCATATAAGAATATAGAAAATGTAAACCTTTTTTGACTTTGCATATTGAAAGGGTAGAAAAACTTTGGCTTTTATAAGTTAGCTTTCTTCTTAAATACTTTTTTATTGTGTTAAATACTTTTATATCTATATACATATATAATGTTAAGACCTGGATAGATGCTTGTCATTTTATATCCAGCACCTCATGGCCAAAGAAACTAAACAGCCATATATCAAAATGATAAAAAGAAGGCAAGAAGAGAACCAAAACAGAGACATAAAATAATGTACAACAAAAGTCCGAAAAGACTGTGCAAACATTTTCTCCATATGGGGGGAACCTTGAGAGTGAAAATGATGCGAGCGTGAAACGTCGATCGAGAGTCCAGAGCGAGATTATAGCGATGATGATGGACTCGGCCACTCGAAAGCGACCTCTCTCCGCCTCACACTCTTCTCTTGGGTTCCCAATACCTTTTCAGGCGGAGCGCGCCATATAAACACCGTAAATATTATTGAAAACTTTCAGTTCGCTTTCAACGCTCGTCGCGTGTCGTCTGTCTATGACGGAACCCAATTCGCATCTGTGAGAGCTCGCTTTTTAACCCAAAATCAAGAGAAACAGAACAACTCCCCCACAATTTATTATCTTAAAGAAGCTACCAACAGAAACTATGCCGAATCCCCCAATTGGATTTTATCCCCACATTAAGAGAAGGGTAAGATCCTAAGGAGATACCACGATAAGCTGTATAGATAGAGATAGGCAAACAGAGAACAAAGAGATAGTAAAAACTAAATCATTCCGATTAAAACCCAAATCAACACGATCATTAAGCGTGAAAAGGGAGGCGTTCGTTGGTGATGAGAGCGAGAGATCAGCGAATGGATCTGTCTCTATCTGTCCCAGTGACCCAGTTTTGAGTCATATTAAAAAGTACGCAGAAATAATAAGTTTACTGTGGCAAATATTATAAAGCATTGTGAGCTTAATGGGTATAATTTAGCTGTAAAAAAATAAACATTACTTGCTTTGTTAAATATTTATATTTTTGTAGGAAGAAATTCTATATGTTTCTTAAAAATGATTTACAAACTTTAAAGATCGTTTATAGCAACGACTTTTGGTAGTTTTTGTACATAACTTAAGGCTTTATAAAGTGGAATATTAAAGAACATATTTTATAATATGTATTCTTATGAATGTATCCCTAGTTTACAGAGGTTTTTTTTCCTTTTTTGAGTTAAATTACAAAACAACAAAGTTAAGTTTGATTATAAAAATAATAATAATAATGAAATGGCAAAAACACAAACTAAAGTTTATAAATAATGATGTTGTATAGTAAATACATGTGACTTACCCCATTCACTTGGAGATAGAGACCCAGCTGAGAGATAGAGACCCATCATCCATATCGCAAAATTCATTCCAGATTCTGCACACACGAGCTTTGGCTTTGCCTTTGCCTTTGGCTTCGGTTGTGACTCCAGCTCCGGCTGCGGAAGGTCAACAAACTGAACAAGCTGGAGAGCTAGCTCAGCAGGAATTATCGCCCCGGGGTCAAAGCGAACTATTTCAATGGGCTTGGGCTTCTTAGCTTTACCTTTTTTGTCTTTCTGGCCGGCAAAAGCTGAAAAGAACCGCCTCGGGCAGAGGCAATCTCTTGACATGAATATTAATTTATGATAATTTCGAAACCTAAAACCCGATTTTTGTTCCTCGCTTGTGTTTGCAGTGCCTACAGGTGGCGACGAATGTGACCGAACAGAAGCATCATGTAACCCGGGAGACGCGCGGCAAGAACTTGGGCCTGTGCCGAGGATTCCGAGGATGCACCGTGTGGCTAACGGGTGAGTAAAATAAAGAATCCTTCTAGAAAGAAGAATTCCAGCTTTAGCTTACCATTACCCCTGCTCATAACAGGACTCAGTGGCGCCGGCAAGACCTCAATTGCCTTTGAGCTGGAGGCCTATCTAGTGTCCCGTGGCATCCCCGCTTATGGCCTAGATGGCGACAATATCCGCACTGGTTTGAACAAGAATCTGGGCTTCACGCCCGCCGAACGGGAGGAGAACATCCGACGCGTGGGCGAAGTGGCCAAGCTGTTTGCCGACAGCGGCGTTGTGTCCATCTGCAGCTTTGTATCCCCATTCGCCGATGACCGCGAGATGGCTCGCAAAATCCACAAAGATGCCGGACTCAAGTTCTACGAGATCTTTGTGGACACTCCCCTCGACGTGTGCGAGACGCGCGATGTCAAGGGTCTGTACAAGAAGGCGCGCGAGGGCGTCATCAAGGGTTTCACGGGCATCACGCAGGAGTATGAGCGACCCCAGAAGCCAGAGCTGGTGGTCAACACGCACGGCTACACTGTGCGCGAGTCCACGCAGCAGTTGGTGAACCTGCTCGAGCAGGAAGGCATCATTCCGCGCTCCCTTCGCGACGTAGACCAACTGCCGGAGCTGTATCCCAGCGAATCCATTGCCACGGAGGTGCTGCGCCACGAGGCCGAGTCGCTGCAGGCCATCGAGATCAGCACCGTGGAGCTGCAGTGGGTGCAGGTACTGGCCGAGGGCTGGGCCTATCCCCTGCGGGGATTCATGCGCGAGGATGAGTACCTGCAGACGCTGCACTTTAATACACTGCAGAGCGGCATGGATGGATCCTATCGCGAGAATCACTCGGTGCCCATAGTGCTCAGTGCCACGGCGGCGGACAAGGAGCGACTGGAGGGGGTATCCTCGCTCACTCTGAAGTATCAGGGCAAACCGGTGGCCATACTACGACGGCCTGAGTTCTATTACCAGCGCAAGGAGGAGCGCCTGGCCCGCCAGTTTGGCACTAGCAATCCCGAGCATCCCTACAGCAAGCAGGTCTATGAATCTGGAGAGTATCTGGTGGGCGGCGATCTGGCTGTGATCGAAAGGATTCGCTGGGAGGATGGCCTGGATCAGTACCGGCTAACGCCCAATGAGCTGAGGCGTCGCTTCAAGGAGCTCAATGCCGATGCCATCTTTGCTTTCCAGCTGCGCAATCCCATCCACAATGGGCATGCCCTGCTCATGCAGGACACAAGACGCCAGCTACTGGAGCGGGGCTTCAAGCAGCCTGTGCTCCTCCTGCATCCCCTTGGGGGTTGGACCAAGGACGATGATGTGCCGCTGGATGTGCGCATGAAGCAGCATCAAGCCGTGCTGGATGCTGGTGTTTTGCGACGCGACGACACTGTGCTGGCCATCTTCCCCTCGCCCATGATGTACGCCGGGCCTACGGAGGTGCAATGGCATGCCAAGGCACGCATGAATGCAGGCGCCAACTTTTACATCGTAGGACGGGATCCAGCGGGCATGCCGCATCCGGACAAAAAGGCCTATCCCGATGGCAATCTCTATGATGCCACCCATGGAGCGCGTGTGCTTAAAATGGCTCAGGGTTTGGACAGCATGGAGGTGAGTGGAAGAAACATGATACCTGTAAGCTTCTCTCTAACTTTTTTATTCCTTTTTTTTCAGATCCTCCCCTTCCGGGTGGCCGCCTACGATAAGAGCTCTAGTAAAATGGACTTCTTTGAGCCTCAGCGCAAGGATGACTTTGAGTTTATCTCGGGGACCAAGATGCGCACCTTGGCCAAGACTGGAGCAAGTCCGCCGGATGGCTTCATGGAGCCCGAGGCCTGGCGCATCCTAGCCAACTACTACCAGAACCTGCCGCAGGCGTAACACGCGGCAATGCAAGCCCGCAAACCAGCAACGTGCAATTCCTCCTCCTAGTTATTAGCTTATGTGTGTGCTTAAACTATTTTTTTAAATTTATGGCCGCTATTTCAGAGTTATTTTTTATCAAGAAAAGAAAAGGAAGTTGAGAGAGTTTCAACTTCTTCCTTTGCTTTCATTTGTAAGTCCCTTAATAGGTAAATATCTTGCATCTTACAACAGCATTTTCTGACCAAAATCCGAGCCTTTGTCCTCTGTCGTGTGTGTATGTCTGTATGTTGTGCTCCCTGCTATTGAAACGTTCGTATCGTACAATCTACTTGTATCTTCTACTTTTAAGTTTTTCCCATTCTATGTTTATCTTAAGCAAAATGTCGTCCAGTGATTTGGACAGTTTTTTTAAATACATATATAACAAATTACTTGAGGGGTGTTTTAATTAAGGGGGTTAGGTTAATGCGGTGCAAATGGGGCCACTTTTCAAAAAAAATTGTAGTGGCGAAACGGCTAAAGTTAGCTTAATAAATTAAATATCATAAAATAACACAACATTTGAACAAATTTGTGTTGAATTTTATATTGAAAATATATAAAGATCTAGAAGTTATAGGAAATCTCCCAAGTGGGAGGTACCAACTTTTAATAAAATCAATAGACACAAAAAAATATATAATGCATTCGTGAAAGAATAGAAGTCCGGAGGTACTCTGGTGGCGTTTTTATTTTTAAAAATTGTTTCCTGATTTTTTATGAAAATGGGAAGTCAAAACCCTGATTGGTGACTAAACAATTACGTTCACTTGTTAAATAATAAATATAATAAAATGAGATAAAAAAAATACTTATGAATTAAATACCTTACCCCTTAACACTCAAAAATATGCTTTGGGTGAGAAAGAGGGTTTCAGAATTGGCTCGCTATTTGTTCTGAGAGAGAGCGTTTTGAAAATCGGCTTCCCAAAGTGCGCTCGATTTTTTTTTTTTTTTTTTAAATAAACTGATAGCTTATCGCACACCACAGCCCCATAAGCGCTTTATTTATACTTTTATTCAGATTGAATTGGAATTTGCTCCTATAAGGTTGTTCTTTAAAATGCATTTACTTTCGAATCGGACGCTAAACATCTTAATCCTATTGCTTGGATCTTTTTTTAAAGCAACGTTTTCCCAGAGTTTACAGAACGATGATCTTGTAAGTAGCTTTTAATAAAAACTGAAAATGCTCATACATTATTGCTAAATACCACAGATATTTCCCCAAATTAACAATGAAGTTGCCACTGAAATGGAACCAACCAAGTCTTCGGAACAAATGAAAACCCTGCAGTCCTCAATAGATACATTAAACAACATGATCTTAGAGACCAGAGCGGACCGAGCCTCTCTCAACGAGATTAAAAATCAAATGGTCGAATGGCATAATATAATAGTCTCCATAGAACTGAAAAACTTGGAAGCTGATAATCGTTTGAAGACGCAACTTGACCTCGGCGACACATGGAGAAGCTATAACGAGAGAATCGCCAATAACGAGGCAGATCTTGAGAAGCTAAAACAAGAGATTGAAGTCCTCCAGAGGCAATCCCAGAAAGATGCCATAACGATTACAGAGCTCAAGGAAAAGCTAGACACACAGACACTTCTCAGCTCGGAGTGCCTGAAATGGTTCCAACAGAGCGGAGCCCAGCCTTCGGGATGTTTGCTTGTGGGTGCGAAAACAGCCATTCAGACTATTCAGATTCCAGGAATCCAGGATCCATTCTCAGTGCTTTGCGACGCCGATGTCAACGGTCCCGGTTGGACAGTCATTCAGAGGCGCCGCGACGGTTTGGTAGATTTCTACAGAAACCTGAGCGATTACCGCATGGGATTCGGAGATTTAAATGGGGAGTTTTTCATTGGCCTAGACAAGCTCCACCAGCTAACGAAATTCCAGCAGCACGAGCTGCTCGTGCGCCTTCAGTTCTTCAATGGATCCACGCAGTTTGCCCGCTACGACAACTTCCTGGTGGCTGGGGAGCAACAGGACTTTGCTCTGCTAAGTATTGGGGAATTTAGCGGAAGTGCGGCAAACGGGCTGCTGTGGAATCTCAATCGAAGGTATACAACTCGCGACAGTGACAAGGATCAGATTATTAACAGGAATTGCGCCGAGGATTGCCACGGGGCCTGGTGGTACAGTTTCTGTGGTGACACGTAAGTAAATGTTCTTTAAAACAAATTCATTATTTAATTCATGATATCGCTTGACAGGAATCTTAATGGCAAATACTATACCGAGAGGATAAGCCGTAGAGACGACAGCATTATGTGGGCCAAAAGCCATAACATCAAAGCGGTGGATATGCTAATCCGTCCTAAGCTTAATAATTAATTAAACATTTATATTTAATTACCTTGAACAATGATTTCTTT